>JAPMOQ010001652.1:2994241-3010934 GCA_026543055.1 Argiope trifasciata
CACTAACGCGCACACAGACACACACTAACGCGCACACAGACACACACACTGAGCTTTATTATTAGTATAGATTGCAAAAAAATGCATTTACCGCTTAACTGTTTTGCCCGGATGCCATACGTGCATCGATTTATCGAATTTTCATGATTGAAAACAAAGTAAAGCACTCAAAGATTATAATTCAGTATTAAAATTATTTCGAAAGCATAGATAAGTATTCAATGGATTTCCCTTTCAATCAAAATCATAAAATATTTCCAATGAAGGTGTCATTTTATAAGGTAGTACAGAAAAAATATTCTTTGGAAACATCTTGTTTCCAAAGAATATTAATTTCCATTTTTCCGTATTTTTAAGTTCCAACTATTAAATTAAACCTCAATCCCTGTGTGCTTGATTGTTAAAGTAAGTTAAATCATATATTTTGTAGGAATTTCATTTTTTCAGAGATAACTAATTACCAATAACATAGATGAAAGCAAAATCTATTAATTATAAAACCCGTAGAGTAAGACCTGTATCCATAAACGCAATTGCAGATGGAGAACAAACGAACGGATAATGACGTGGAATTATGTAGACATTGTCCAGACAGCTTTGTTCCAAGTGTTTGCGTTCGTAGAATGCAGAGACATCAGAGCACCAGCATTTGCCCATAATAATTTAACTAAACATTGTTATAGACAACTCGCTTCCCATATTTCACTCAAATCGCAGACAAAGAGAAATTATATCTTTTGGAACCAATGACGATGCCATCCATTATTGTTGTTACTAATCTCGGAATTGTCTAGCAGGGTGGCATGTAAAACAGTGCCACTTTTCATTTTTGATAAAGTTTGTTTTGAACGTGATATTGTGGCAGTAGGTTTTAAGATGCAAACTGTAAAATACCGATGAAGTTCTGTTGTTAAAATCGTTTTAAAAATAAGTTATATGTAAATTCTTGGAAGAGTATCTACTTCGAAGCTAAATAATTTGGGTAATATTATTATAAGCACGAAACAAGCAGGGGTAGATTATCCCCATGAATCCGAAAATGTTTACGGTATCTGACTACGTTCGAAGGAAAAATTTTGAAAAACTGTATTTTTCAAAACTATTTAAAGCTATGGTTTTTAGACGTATTGTCAATCATAAAGCAAAATACTATAAATGCAACAAAATTATTTGAAAATGTAATATATTTTAAGAAATAGGAAAATTTGTAGTAAATTATAACGAAATTTGTATAGAGTACTAACCGTTTTGGTTAACACTCTACACAAAATCGTAATGCAGAAATCCTATTTTTCTTTGTACACAAGTTAAAGAATATAATGATGAATGAAATGAACCAAAATCTCAGAAACATTGAAATGCAAAGAAGTTACGGGTAAAAATACGCATATGTGCATTTTTTTTTCCATAAATTTACAACTTGATTTTCTAAAAACCCCAATAAATGAAAAAGTATTTCACCAACACTAAAACTCTTGGTTCATTTCATTGCCAATATTTAAAATACACGCTGGAAATTTTATGTAAATACCTCTATTAGTTTTTGCGATATCATGTTAATGATGGTGAATTTTTACGAAAATTAAAGTTTTGAGAAAATTATAGTTAAGGACAAATTTTAACTTTAAAAAAATTTGACCCGGATGATAGGTCAAGTCTCCGTTTTCCTAAAAAACAAATTGTTTTGAGAAGTGGGAAATATTAACTAGAAGAAATAAAAATATATTCGCCAATGCAGTTGATAACCAGTGCTTTTAACGTAGTCGGGTACCTCAAAAAGTCTAAAAAACAGTTGAGGGTTCCGAAGGACTTCGTCTTTGTTAAAACGCAAACAAACCAAAATATAGGCCACGGAAGTCATATTCTAAATACAATGGTCCTCAGGTTTTTTTTATTTTTTACCCTGCCTAAAAGTGATCAGGCTCTTGTATGATCAGTCAAGAAGCGTGGGAAAGCAGATCTAGGTCTAAGCTGAAAGGACGGATAACCATCCACTGTTTAGCGAACCTGTATTATTAAATTGATATTAACACATTAAAGGCTGGGAATCTTGACGAAAGTATGCGAGGTTACGCGAATCAAATCGTAGTGCTATGACTCCCGCCTTTAATGTGTTAATTTAAAGGTGAAAGGAAAAAAAAAGAAACGGAACGATCACAATGCCAATTCAAGATCAAGATTCAATATAAAAATACTAAATACATGAGCAGCTTCTAAAAAGTTCCGAACAATCTCTGCAACGATGCTGCCAACAAATTTTATTTTTTCTATTTAGTATTCATCCGATCATAGTTTTAGCTTCCAGATATTGAACATCAGCCCACGTACTTCTAATCATTTTTAAAAATAAAATTTTCATAGGAGTTTCATTTTTTTTCAGTGTGACATTATTCAGTGTGACATTGTCCCTCCGTTTATGAAAATATTTCGATTTCTTGAATATATTATAATATTTTGTGATGGGGATCTCATGCGCAAAATTCTCCTTAGGTTGAATATCAGAATAAAATGGTTCTCAAGATGAAACTCAAATTATTATTTTTATTGATACTTTTTTTTTCTTTCAGTTTGACTCTTCTGGTAGATTTGTGGTAAACCTTCCTTATTAGCACAACATATTGTCCAATATCTCCACGTTCTTCTTCAATATTCTGAATACTGTAAAATATTGTAAGGATATCGTAAAAATTTTAGGCATTTTGTGCTAATGGGTTTGGATGTTTGGTTTTATGGCGCATAAGCCATTTTTGGCCATGCTGCGACAACACATAATGTTCTAATAGGATTTATTCATAGTACAAGAACTATATTCTCCCCTTTTCTGACGGTTTGTAGCGAAAAATCTGCAACTTCATACGTTACATCTGTTAATTTTCGTAAGACTTATCAGGAGAAACTATTTTTTTTTTTTAAATTTTCAAACCTTTTTTTATTTGCTTCGGCTTGAAACTCCACACGTTAATTAACATCACCCTGTTACTTAACAATCACTTTCTACATTAACATCACCTGTCGTTGTTTTGCACCATATTTCTTTCTCTTGTAAGTCAAAAGTGCGAAGCAAACAATTTGTCTAGCTTCCTCTGTTTTTCAAACATCAAAAGGATTAATGACGAGTTTCGCATTTTAATTTAGAGTTCACAATCTAATTATTCCCAAAAGTGAGTGAAAGTGGTGATGGAATACAATCTGAAGATAATTCATCATTTATTGCCGAATAATCTTTTCCCACTTATCTACAAGTCAGATAATCTTCCAACCTTCCACGAAATCTATGTCAAGACCAGAGAAACTGGTTAAGAATGCGATCGAATTTCAAAGTACAATTGACGGGAGGATCCAATGTATCCTGCTGACGTCCGTTTTTCTTAAAGGATACAATAAATCTAGGGTAAGGCATGGTTTTGAAAATTAAAATGGATGTGAGCTCATATGATGGGAAACTTTCAAAACTTCTTAAGGTCACTTCTTCCGATTGCCAGCACAGAGATCGGAACTGAAATTCTATGGCTAAACCTTACCTAGATTATTTAGAAGATTCGCAAGAAAAGAATTTATGAAAATGTTAACACTGTGTCAGAGAGCTCTGGGAATATAGAGAACCTGCACATCCTGGATCAAAAGCTCGCCCCTTTTCCAAACAGCCGCAATTTGTGACGAAACAAAGGGTAAGCCCTCTGCTTCAATTTAGCCAAGTTACATTCGTCATAGCTATATCAGAAACTTTTGGAGGACTAAAGATGGCAGGTCGGCATATTGTGTTTGACCAGAGCATGTTAATAGGTTCGTTTAATTCGAACAACATTTTACTGGAAATGTGGATATTCTCCTCAAAGGAGGATATAATAAAAAATATCGACTAGTGTCTTATCTACAAAGCTCATGATTTCGGGTTTTCCAGACGATTAAAAGAATAGATTTATCTGGAAAATTTCTAAAGAAAAATTTTCAATCCTATAAAGTACGTGAAAACTATTTCAGATGCATATCTAATTTTATCCTCTTCTGCCATCGGTGAAATCTTTACTTTTCTTGCTCAGACACAGTCTTCCTTCTATCGGCACATCTCTCCGAGAATTCATCAGAGTTCATAGATTCTTCAGGTTGCTTCTCTTGTTCATCATGGCAAGTTAGTACAAAGAATGCATAAGCAGACATACGTCTAATATCACCGTTATCCATTATGGCGCTTTAATAATCGGAATTCAAAATTTCGAATGCAAAAAGGAGTTATACAGTCGTAGTTTACTTCAACATGCAATTTCTTCCGAAATTTATCCTGAAGAGAAGAATTTTGGGTGTGAAAATTCCCATACCAAAATATAACAATGCATTCAATAAATCAAAATGTTTTCATAAATAGGGGGGTACAGCTTATCTAAGGAGAAAAAAATGCTACACTACAAAAAAAAAATGAAAATTCTACGCAATATTTTTTTCTTATTTTAAAAATGATTAAAGAAAACGAGGACAGACTGTGTATTAGCTAAGAACTAAAACTATGGTTGAAACATCATACCATACCTCTGGTCTAGAGTACGAAATTAAAGATATAATAGCATTCGTTGGCAACATTGTGTACAGATTCTTCAGAAGTTTTTAGAAGCTGCAAACATATATTATTTTTCAAGGTTGAAATATCAATTACTATTAATATAGATTAATTCCTCTTGGGTTACAGATTTATAAACTGTATATTTTGTAATTAAGATCTGTATCCATAAACACATACACAGAAAAGGTAGATTTAGAATCAGCCAGTTACAAAACAGACAATAGGCAGCGCATGCGTAGAAAGGCCGAAAATGCTGCTGGTCGACGGCAAGTAATTGTCCCGATGGGACAACAATCTACCGATGTGTTGTATTTTATAGTAATTGAATCGAAAATGTAAGCGAATACTAATCTTGGCAAACAAGTTGATAGCGAAATGTGTTTAGTAATTTTAAAAAACATAAAACGTACATTTTTATTGTTATTGTGATAGGAAATCAATCTAAAGCAAATGATCATAAATTGCAAATTAATTGAAAAGTTGAAATGAAATTGATCATTTTTTTTAAAAAAAGGGCCTCGTAACGTACTTGCCTTTGACAAAATGTCTGGCGATATTTCATTATGAGCATGCATCGTTTTAGTCATGAAGTTAAAACAGATAAATAATGGATTAATAATTATTTAACTAACTATCAATTCAAAATTTGACCTTTTCAGCTAGATAAAAACAATAAATTCAAGAATAAAAGAAGGTTAGAAGGCACACAAAAGAACACTTTATTTTTAAATTTTTATAAGAATGAAATAGTTGAATGGTTCAGAAGATCATTTATAGCAGAAACTGACTTGTATAAATGCCCCGTTTTTAAAGCAACACTAGAGTTAATTTGGCAAGGACCTAGAATTTTGAACAGATATAAGCTGACGAGAACGACAACTCAGCTACCCCCCCCCTCTGCACAACCCCCTCCCCCTCCCTTTTTAAAAAAATAATGAAATGTTTTTCCCCGACGACTTTAAAGAGTTCCTAACTAACTTGCACCGTTCTCTTCAGTGGAATCTTATTTAAACATTGAAAAACGTTATACTTCTTTAGAATGTCAATACCTAATAATGGATATTTATACTAATATTATAAATGGGAAAGTTTGAGCGGATGGATGTTTGTTACTCCATCACGCCAGAACGGCTGAACGGAATCGGATGAAATTTAGCACAAAGATAGATTATAGTCAGGAATAGAGCATAGGCTACTATTTATTCCGGCTCATTGAGCGGTTAATTTTTTTAATTAAAAACTAACTTTCGCGCCAAAAATCTCAGGCCAATTCCGCTAATGATGTGTAAGGCTCCGGTTTTTTCCCCAACAGTAATGAGATTAGGGCTGGTATGATTTCGACCGATAATTTCAAATGATTCTATTATTTTCTTAGTGTTTGATGTATTAAAATCAAAAGTTGTTAACTAATCGATCTTTCGGATTCTTTCTGAAGTACTTTGAGATTAAAATAAAACAGAATAAAGAGAAAAAAATGTTCTTGGATTATATATTGCCTTGCCGTTCATCTGATTTCGATAAAACATTGCCAAATTATTGATTGATTGCATTCAATTATATTTTTTTCGGAGGCAACAACGCGTCGTGTACCAGCTAGTAATCAATAAAAGAATATTACTAATATTCTCCAAAAAATTATTTTAATATTATTATACTGAATGCGATTAATTCATCCAAAAATGAGAAAAATTTAAGATCTGTCATTAAATATAATTCAATTTACTTCTCTTCCTATAATATAATCAAATTTCTTAGGTTCTTTAAAAAAATTTATTTTTACAATGCTATTCTGCTTTTCAGTTCTCAATTTCATAGATAACGATTTCAGAAAATGTGTTTTTCTGAGTTATTATTAATAATAATCGTGTGTTAGATTGAAAAAAAATAATCATGGATTAAATTTCTTTTAAGATTGAAGTTTCTACTCCAACGCATTATAAAAGAAGCCATTAGAAAACGGAACCAGAAAGTTAGTTTTTACTGCAGATCGAGATGCAAGCGATGACGTTTGAAGGTACCAATGGTTACCGTAATTTGTCCTATAAATAGCCAACATTTCTGAAGGCCGTCATCCAAAACAAGACATTCATAGCATTTCCAATGTTATCTTTCTTTTTAAAAAATATTTTTTTAGAAATCCGATAATTCTTATTTAAATTGAATTGAATTGAATTGAATCGATTTCATCTGCTTTGGATGAAAGAAGAATATCGAGCAACTAATTTTTTTTCCCTAAAATTAGTTTAGCAGATTAAGCAGATTAAAATTTATTTTTACAAATTTCGTATTTTACTGGTGATGATGCATATCCTTTTTTTAAAAAAAGTATAAAAGATTTAATATAAAGATATTGCATGGAAGGCATCAGTTCTTTAAATGTCGTAGTGGATAAAATTCATTAATATTTTATTTTTTGCAAAAAAGCTATAAATTCAAATCTTAAAACTGTTAAATAAACAAAAAGAGTTTTCACGTAACATGTTAAGCGTAATGAGTCAATTTTACTCTAGAATCTTATTGGATGTAAAAGGATATGATGTCAAGGAATAGTCAACACAATGAGTCAGGTTTTAGAGATGTATTATTGCATTTGTCACGTGATTATGAAATCATGCGTTCATTGATTCCTATACAACAAACTGCAAGGGGATTTTTAAGATAAAATAAGAAAAATGAATGTTTGTTTGCGGATATGTTAACATCAATTCTCATTATAACTTAATTTTACAGAACTATTGATATACATTCACAAATATATGAAATGAAATTTAAGAATTGCTTGTATTATACTTTTAGTTATATCTTCCATTTGTATTATAAAATATATACGATGTATTTGTATGCATGGTAGAAATATAATCATCCAGTTCAATAACTAATTTCTTCATTATAAATGATGAAATTAGTTATTAAATTGAATATGATGGTTTTCCCTTTTTATGATAAAATTCGTTACATTATTCCCTTAATGTTTAATGTGGTATAATATATAATATTTCACGTTGCATGATTTTTTAAAAATATATAGCTTTATTCCGAATTTTTGTACCATCTAAATTGACAATTAAAGCATAGGGTTAACTATGAAAAAGATTCAAAGTGGTTTAAATAATTTTTAGAATTTACTGAAACATTCATCTTTAAAGCTCATTATTGGCAAGTGAGGAAATCAGTATACTTTCATCGATTTCTTCAATATGAATTAAACTTTTAAAGAATTTGAATTGTTTTGAAAAAAAAATATTATTCTTCAATTTAAGAACTATAACAAAATAAATCGAGTTTATGAAGTGATTAAACGTTATCAAATATAAATGGTTTCGAATCTGAATTTCTGTCATCAAATCTTTGGTAAACATTTATCTCTATTATGGGCTATTAAGATCTATAAAGTTATTAAATTTTAAAACAGTCTTTTAATCGGATTTTTGATCACAAAAAGGTTTTCGTTTTCCTAAATCAATTCTTATTAAAGACAATAGAATTATATTCTATTCGCTGAAAATAAATACTCATTCTTATTAGAATGCAGGTTTATTTTCAGCGTAGTACACAGCACGCAGAAAAAACTATGCAAAAAAAAAATCCCAATAACTAAATCTTTATTAAATAAATGTCTCTTTCTTATCTAACGTGTATTTAAAAAAGGTAAATGAAAATGTTGGATTTAATGTTTAAATTAATAAAGCTTAATTACATAACCATAACAGCTAATTATAGATCTTCAGTTACACAGATGGATTCGAGGGAAAATAAGAATTCCATAAACAAAAAGTTTGATAAAATTTTTAAAGACAGTCAAGCAATTGACCCGTTTATTTATGTAGAAATTTTTTAAACACAGCATTTAAATACATAAAATATATGCATGAAGAAAACTAAGTATAAAGGAATTGATAGTTATCAACTCAATACCTAATTAATAAAAAAGTAATTTTAATAATTTAAATTTCGTTTTTCTCAATTTGGACAATTTTTTTTTACATCGATTAAAAAAATTCGGGATTTGATTATCCATTTTAGCTAAGATTTCAATCTGGATAAACGACACTCTTGCATACAAATTCTCAAATCATATATGCTGGAAACAATATACAAATTTTTTACAAATGAATTTCTCATATATCAAAGTACAAAAATCTATGAGCTTAAGAGAACAAAACTTGCAACTAAGCAAAAGAACTGGAACTCAAAATTTTAGCAATTTAAAACTGCTCCGAAAAAGAAACATTTCCTTTTGAGTCAAAATGTTGTATTGATAATGAATATATTTGTAAATATGTATATATAAGAAATCGAAAGTACCGATATTTTTAAAGATAAATATTTAAATAAAAATTCTAGCGATTAAATATTCGATATGCTTAGAAAATCGAACTCGATATAAATCTATAAAAACGTATGCACTTTCTATAAGCTAAGAATTAACTTCAGACGATAATTTTTTACTTAAAATAGTCATTAAAAATGAATACGAATAACATGTGTTCTTCAAAAAAAAAAAAAAATTAAAATAAAGAGCACTTGCCCACAGTTTCTGCATTTTCTTTCTCTGCCATTTTAAAATCGTGTCATTCATCTGCAGCCGTAAGACAAGAATTAGTTTAGCATTCTATAAACCCTTTCCCGAAGACGAGGGAAAAGAAAAAAAAAGGAAGGGGGGGGAAAGAAAAAAAGAAAACTACATAATCACGTTTCTCTGGCGTGCACAAAGAACCAGAGGAGATGACATTGGGAAAAGAGTATCTATAAATATTCGAGATGCGCTCCCAGGCAACATGCCAAACGACTTTGATCGCCTACCATATAATAGTGATCCTATGAGAGACTCGCTCTAATACAACAAAAGAATGAAATCATACAAGTGTTTCTCCGCCGATTCCAGATGGTAGAAATTGAATTTCTTAGTACAGTCTTGCGTTTACAGAGTCAAATTTCCTAGTTTAATTTCTTTGGCAGTAGTAGTTTATCGTTTTCATTTTTGTCGAATGAATAAACGAGTTTTCTTTTTAATGAAGAATGTGAAACCAGGTAAAGAGATTTATCGTCTGCCTAAATATTAATAAATCTGCGATAGTAAATTAAAATATAGAAAATTTTAAAAAGAAATATTGAAATTCAGAAAATAATTACGGAATAAGAGGACGAATGATTAAACGAACCTTTCAGAATAAGCAACAGTTTCTTGCATGAATGTAAGATTTAAAACTGTCTTTAATTTTTTTTAAAAAATTGGTTTTCATTCAGTTAAATTATTTAAAATGGATTGCACAAAATAGGCTATTGCACATTAAATGAAAATAAGAGTCAAAATCTATTAAAGAATTGCTTCGAAATCAGTATAAGAATAAAGCATTTTGGAATTATTTGGAATGATGCATCTTAAAAATAACATTCATATAGCTTCATGCAGTCAATGATTTTCCCGACGAATTAATAAATTCAACCTACTTCATTTTACTTCCGTTATCAAACTTTTGTTAATTTCTAATTTTGCCTTCCTTTTTTCAAGTATTAAAAAACAATTACAATCATCTGCAATATTTATGATTATTTAGTCGTCTGCAGCATGTATTAAATAAATTCGACAAATATTTTCTTTGGTCGTAATCGTATTAATTTTCGTTAAGAAATAATTTTGAATTCATATTATTTGAACGATTACCACTGCTTTTAATTCTGAATCAAGAAAAAATTTTAATCTCTACTCTGAAATATTGTAACTCAGTTTTCTTTATTGCATCTGTCATTCTAAAAACGTTTACAACACCCAATTAAGAATTCCAATCTTAAAACATTATCGTGTAAATTGAAAATTTTGAATAACGAAAGTTAAAGCTTTTCTTTGGATTAACGTCAATATTTTTTTTTTAATTCAGTACTTTTGTAACATCAAAACCGAGAGTGAAATTTTTGATTAAAAGAAATTATTTCGTATCTCATCACAATAAAAAGAATTATAAACCGTGTTAAAAATTTAATTTAATATTGCCCGAAAATGAAATTATCATCGTAAAATTTGTTTGTATTTTAACTAATAAGAAGTTTAAGTACAATAATAAATTCTGAAGCTTTATAAACACTTTAAGAAATCAAATAGATTTTAAATAAAAATCAATAAATTGTTAAAGAATGAATAATTTATTATGATCTAATTATATAGCGATAAAATAGAACTTGGATATGTAAAATTTAATTTACCTCTTATTCTGAAGCTAACAGTGAATATGCTACTAAGATCATTCTACTTTGCGTAAATTTAGACTGCTTGTTTACTCCATTTGCTATGTAGTAAATAAACAATGAAATTCCTGACTATTTAAGATCTAATAAAAATAAGGCGTAGATGTTTTGACACTGAAACAGAACTGCAACAGCTAAAATGGTTTTATTTAGATTTTAAGATAAAACAAATTATTTTGCGCTTTCCCTGAAAGAAATACAAACATTTTCTGGAACGATTATAAAATTCTCGTTTACATTTAGGATACTTAATAATCAAAATATTTTAGTTCCTGATTTGCTTTTTTCAAAAAAGATATCGTTAAATCCATTAAAGGAAAGGGAAACTTAGAAACTTAAATATGAATAAAAAATTGAAAATTCTAGAAAGGATCAACTAGAAAACATGCCAACATTTTAAATAATTTTTTAACGTTATGATTATCGGGTAGCAACTTTAGCAAATTGCAATTTTACACAAAGAAAAAACAATTACAAAAACGCTTTAAAAACGTTTTACAAGACAAACTGTTCCAGCTAAAGTCATCAAATTTCGAAAATAGTTCTTAATGCGAATCTATTAACCAAACAAAACGAATTAACTTTATTAAAAAAATTCTTTGTATGTTTTTCGAAAATTTTATTAGATTCTTCATTAAAAAAATTTAAGGTTCATTTTTTGGAACGTACTATTATGATTAGAAAACGCCTGGAATGGTAGTAAAAAGCTAAAGGTCAATTCATACGTCAAAATATATTGCATCTATTTCGAAATAATTTCCAACTGAAATGCAAACCAAAGTTTGTTTTCTAAGCCTCAAAACATGCCGTTCATAGTTTGTAGTGAATTTTTAAAAAAATCGAATTGATAGATTCAAAACAGTGATCATGAAGAATAGTCACAGAGTGCTATAACAAGTAATTATGAAGCTTGTAAATTTCTATTAGATGATATTTTGGTGGAAAATTCATGAATAATAATGGAGAAAAATTATTGAAACTGTCGTCGTGGTGCAACCAATGCATGAAGGTGCAGGTTTCCTACTCTCTCAAGTTGAATAATGTTTCAAAAATACAATCACACATTAAAAAAATTTGGTTATTTATTAATTTTATGAGTTTAATTTCAATTATGAGAAATAGTGAGCAGTTTTTAAATATTGCTGCTTTTTACTTAGGAATAAAATTTATTATCGCTGTTTAAGCTTGCAATTTCGCTTTAAAACTGTAGTGTTATTTTTTTAAATACCATAAAAATATCGAAATATACTATGTAAATTTTAATATTATTAATAGAATACATAAAGCTTCAATAAAGTTTTATTCTATTTCTTATCTTTGTTTCATTAACATGTTTTGATTCAAACAAATTTTGGAGAATTTGATTTCAAATATAAGTGTTCGGCTGTTTCAAATAGAAATTCAAATGTTCTTTGAGATCACAAAGAATTATGAACGAACAGAATGAAGAAAGATTTATAAAATAGTCCAAATTAAATGATTATTTACATTTGACATTTAAAAATTCTGAGTTGACGGAACCAATATCAGCAAAGGTGTAAATGATTCGACTTAAAAGTTTGTCATTTTGAAATTTTCTATTAAACTCTAGCCAGCGGATAAACAAAGACGGTTAATATGTACTATTTATAATTACTAATGAAACACCCATGATTTCTTTCGCAATGATGCATATTTCACATAATATTATATATAATTCGCATTATATTATATATAATTCGCATAATATGTACATTTCGCATCATTTCGATAAAAACGAATTGACAAATATTTTTTGTAACTTCATATTCGATGAGAAGCAGCATTTAGTCAAAATATAATATATTAAAAATTACATAACTTATTACATATTACATAAACTTCGGTATTTGCCCTTGGCAGCTCTAGTTGTCCTTGGCGTAAAAGATTATATCATCAAGGGCATTTCGTTTAAGAAGGTGGGTGAAATCTGGATTCCCAACCGGTTCCTTTCAGAAATTAAAGTGTATTCTTTTTCGAAGGTTTATGCAGATAAGGGGTGCAGAGATAAATCATTCTATCAGTTTGACAATCGAATCCATAAAGAAAAAAAAATCATGCAGGCAATTTCTTTAAGCTAATAATCGTACTTTTTTTTTTAAATAAGCATTCTTAAAAGCATGTGATTCCCGCTTCTCTCCCCTCCCCCCTCCAAATCCTCCTAACCCTCTCTCCGCTCTGGAAATGTTCTACTAACATTAACCCAATAAGTGCCATGTTTTTGAAACCTTTGATTGGATGAGTTATATTATATTATATATATATATTATATATATATATATATATTATATATATATATATTAGCAATATAAGCCAAGTAAAAAGGAATGCAAAGTAATCAAAATTACAACAAATAGAAAAAGAATGAATTAATTTCGGTTTTCTGATGTAATTCAATTTTTGATTATTCTGGAAATTGGTTTTAATTATGTAATGCCTTTATGTTAATTACTTTTATATGCATTTTATAATTACTTTAATATATATATTAATACTTATTATTTTTAATTAATTACTTTTTAATGTATATATATTTATCTATATATATGCCCTTAATGACTTTTATATGTATATATTAATAATTACTTACATATATATATGTATGTATATGTGTGTGTGTGTGTGCGCGCACAAAACGTTGTCCAACAGTATATTTATATTCAAATTATATATTGTTTTGAAAATATTTGATATTTGAGAAAAAAAAATGTAGTTATGAGCGCAAAGAATATAAAACGAAAGAATGAGAAAGTAATAGATTGTTACTGTGACCACTAAATTTTATATTCATAAAGAGTATTTCATTATAATAAAAAAATCTAAAAGAGGACTTAAAAATTTGTTCGCTTGCTGTAAAGAAACGATGAATGCAATACAAACTTTCTGCTATGCACTATTGACTGATATACATAAAATGAAACTGAGCTGTCTGTCGTACCAAATATATTTTTTGGAGGCGAGTGATACGCGTAAAATTCTAAATTCTTGAAAGGTGGATCTTGGGAACTAATTTGTTTAGTGTCAGATAATTTGAATGATTTTAGTATCATTCAGATTATTAATTTTTGATTTCACAATTTATTGCAATTTGAGTGACAAATCTCTAAAGCTGATGGGTTGAGTGGAGTCACAAAAATGCTAGCCTAATTAAATTAATGAAAAATACAATGTTTATGATTTTTTAAATATTTGAAGAGTTAAAAGTTAGTCAATATAATTGCCCCATTTATTTCGTTACTTTCATTTAGTTGTTAACAGCATTTATCAAACACCGAACAATTATAAAGCAGCATCGTGTGCAAATATGAAATGAGATCAATTATGAGTCATAATCAATAAAACTTTTTTTTCTTAATGTTATTAAAAATACCCAAAAATACATCATTTACATGCTAATTCAAAATGTGTTGAAATCGGAAATTAAATTCATCAATTTTTTTGAAAGAGGTACCTTATAATGCTTGGGATTACAAAATACTTAAATCTTTCTTTGGTTTAACGCCACAGCAAACAAAAAAATTGAAATACTTTCCTGTTAACTTATGATAAAAGTTAAACCAACGAGAATAGTCTTCTAAAAACCTTTTTGCATATTCTTTAATGAAGATGAATGTATTTTTCCCCTCTCTGATTTAAAACCAATATTTGGCACAGAACTACATTTTCAGTTAAAATTACAAAATCACACACTAAATTAAAATCATTACGATATCGCATTTACATGTTTCTGAAGATATAGACAGAAGCACAACTCCTGTCGCATTTGATTCAAAATTTGTCTGTACAACACAGACATTAAATCTGTCCATCGAAATTTCAACAATTTAGTTTTCTTCGTTTTGTATTTACCACGCTTATTTACATTCGGACAGCCGAACAGACTTACTTTGTACATGTTTTGTTCAAAATTTGAAAGAAATCTACAGTTTTAGTATAAAAACAACAGATTTAGTATCAAATTTCATTCCTCTAGCTTAAAGTGTTTTTAGTTATATTTATGACAAACGGGGGAATATTTTCAAAAACCTGTTCGGCGTTCAAATTTTTTAAAAGTTACAATACTTTCCCTTCGTAATGATTTTACTTTCGTATAAAAACTAATGACCATAATCATCAAATGGAAAACAAATTCAACGCTACCCACTCTTCAATTAATATAATAAAATCGCAGTTTTTGAAATAAGGTTGGAATGCATGATAGAGGCATACCCGTGCCAGAGCAAAATCAATACATTGAAGCTTACTGCATTATTTTTAGTAACAGAAGCTTAAGCTCTTTCAATAAATTCTATCTTCGAGAAGGGTATTAATCTTTAGTCACTTTATGGTGTATTGGGTAATATACACGCTTTAGGCTTAAAACACATTTTTTTAATTCAAAAAATATAAAAAAGCTTTAAATAGGTCATTCGTACACACATCCGCAAGTCAGAATTTAGATCCAAATCGGAGACGGACTCATCCCTGATTCAGAATCCCCAGAGGTATCGTTTTGTTATAGGAACTTGAAGGACTTGGCAGTCACGACCTACTGAACGTGTCCCAACTGCCATTAGCCAACACGGCGGTCTTGGGACAAGACGAGGACAGAACTCGCTACCTTTCGGTTCCGAGACTGATGCTCTACCAACCAGGCTATCGCGGCCCTATATATGTGTGTTATTAGGGTAGTCCATTTTAAGCGAAATATTGTCAAATATATTCACCCCTTTTCAAAGCTCCTGCTGTGCATGTTAATTATCGAATCCCAAAACATCACATTGGGAGATATATCGTAGATTAGGTCATAATTCCTCCTTTAAGGATCGTTGTGAACGTCCTGGCGATATGCATTGAGTACAGAATGGAAGTGGCAAAGGGGCAATCCATACGAACTTAAACGCAATTCACTTCCTTCTGTGAAATGTTTTCACCTTTTTCTTTCTTCAATTTTTCGTTGTTTAAGAAGTTACAGTCATTTGTACTAAATGCAAATGCTACTAATCTCCATGCAGTTTTTGACAGTCAGTACTAAATTTCAGTTGCTAGTGTTACACCCCTTCTGAAGGGATGGTCATGCAAACAGGTTTTCTCACAGAACCTTGACATGCCAAGGCACCGACTGTCCATACAAATCGGAGTATTTTTTTCTTGCCAAGTTTAACGTGCCTTGAATGTCTTTTAAATGTCTAATGCATAAAAGATAACCTTTACATAAAAAGGAGACCATTTAAAAAAATAAATATGACAATAGATCTCCTTCAATTATAATAAAAATGAATTAAAATAATTATTTAATATCAACCACTTGCGGCGAAAAATTTACAATTTCACTTGACTCCACTGTAGTTCAGAGATACCACACAAAGTATCCAATACCATATAGAAATCAGGAAAATCTTTTAAATTAATTTTCAATTTAATACTGTCTCGAAAAATAATCTCAGCTGATGGTCGCGAATATGATTTTCTTTCAGTGATAATTTTCCTGCTGACATGTACAACACGTCTTTGGTAGTTCTATAACAAAATCATTTCGACGTGCGGGACACGCCTTTTCACCAAAGTGCTTAAGAAAAATAAAAAATCTAGTAAAATCCGAAGTTAACCTATATTAACTGCATTATTGATCCTTGCTGGAATGTATCCCAAACATTCCTTACCAAATGAGACTACAAATTAATAAGATACCATCACAGCTTCTCGTAAGACTGTAACAGCCACTAAAGTTGATGATCACTTTTGTCAAGCGGATATGTTACGCTGCTGCAAATCGAAAGGTCGCGAGCTCGATCCTTAGAGGAATTCAATCACCACATTGGTGACCTCGGGCAATGAACACGTTTTTCTTTCGCCATTACGCTTGGCGCTATCCAAACACATTCTTCGCTCGCCATT
>JAPMOQ010001652.1:3010944-3038123 GCA_026543055.1 Argiope trifasciata
GTAAATTCTACTATTTCATTTGATCGGTTACAATCAAGACGTTACACACCTATTTGTAATTGTTTAACTATGTATGGATGCGCAATTTCGGGAGTCAATATTAATTAATGTCAGTAGTTAGTATATTAACGACTCAGCACGGAATGGCGAGTCTGTTTCTCGCATCGAATTGCTGAATTTAATTTTAAATCTACAATAAAATTAAAATACTAATTTAGAAAGCAAAAAACAAATGCTTAAAGACGCTTCAATACCTTAAATGCCTTTTATTATTATAAGAATTAAAATCATACATGTCCACAAACAGGATGTGACATCTAATTAGGAAATAATCAAATGTTAAAGAGCTGCACGTATGCTAGCTTTCCAAAAGAATAAAGAAAAGATTTTCATTAAGAAATAATTTATAAATAAAAGAAAATATAGATATATACTGGCATAATCGACAATCGCATTTATACATATACATTTGTAAAAATAAGTCGAAAAAAAAATCTAGAACATAAATTATAATTTTGAAATTTTTAGCTAGGCCAATCACCTGCAAATTATCAATGTATTGAGTACACTGCAAGACTTATAAATTTTCCATCAATTATATCCCATTCTTCATTTCTAAAAAATAAATATTCTTATTCTTTTTTTAATGCAATTTATAGCCTTTTTTTTAATCTGAAAAGTTGATCAACAGTATATGAAATGCTCAGCATGACGAATGAGTTTTGTTTTATTAGAGAAGCTCATGTGTTACCCGATAAAAAAAAATTGAAAATTCGTAATTCTATTTTAAAATGAAATAAAATTGACTCGAGAGTATTGGTTTGTCAACGACCGAGTATAGCTTTTTTTACCTAAAAATTTATTTGATTAATAGTAGATGAAATGCTCAGCATGACGAATGGTTTTTGTTTTATCAGAGAAGCTCATGTGTTACCCGATAAAAATCGAAATTTGAAATCGAAAATTCATAATTATATTTTTAAATGAAATAAAAATTAACTCGAAAATATTGCTTTGTCACTGACCGAGCAGCATGACGAATGATTTTTTGTTTTATCAGAGAAGATCATGTGTTACCCGATAAAAATCGAAAATTAATAATTCTATTTTAAAATGAAATAAAAATTAACTCGAAAATATTATTTTGTCACCGACCGAGGTAATATAGATACGCTAATTTCAGAACTATTACACCTGGAAGTATGTGAATCCGTAATAAAATATCTTTAGAAACATAAAACAGATTAAAAAAAGAAATCAGATACTGAAACATGAAACAATCTTTAATTTCATAACTTACTTTAAGCAAACTTAAATATCTTCGAATTATATTTTTAAAATGAAATAAAAATTAACTCGAAAATATTGCATTGTCACCGACGGAGGTTATATAGGTACGCTAATTTCGGAACTATTACAATAAGTAAACGAATCCGTAATAAAATATCTTTAGAAACATAAAACAGTTTAAATAAAAGAATGGGGAAAAAAATCACGTACTTAAACTGAGACCTGAAACAATCTATAACTTACTTCAACTTACTTACTTAT
Source organism: Argiope trifasciata (assembly GCA_026543055.1). Taxonomy (NCBI): domain Eukaryota; kingdom Metazoa; phylum Arthropoda; class Arachnida; order Araneae; family Araneidae; genus Argiope; species Argiope trifasciata. Next base: position 3,012,496 of record JAPMOQ010001652.1, read on the forward strand.
AATTTACTTCAAACAAACTTAAATCTCTTCTAAAGTCGTCGGTTTTACGATTTGTCAAAGGTTACATCAATATTTGAAATAAATTTGTAAGCTTTACGAGTTACAGTTAGGATTACAGCTTGTAAAAGATCTTTTACGAATCTCGAGCAAAGATCGTAAAATATACTCTACTCTCTTGGATATAAAAAGCGAAGTTCTTACCTCTTACTGGATCAATCATTTTCACTTTAGTTTATCTTCTGTATAACTGCAACAATCTAGTTTGAAGTACCTTCAAAGAAAAGAAAATTTTCTGAGTTGTATTTTTTATGCTTCCGCTTATTTAAAGAAAGATTTCAAGTCATTATCAAAAGCATATAATATAAAAATTTATTGCAGAAGATTATTTTTGTCTTATGTACACACTTATTCTATGTTTACTGAAAAGATTTCATGATAAAAAAAACCCCATCTCGTGAACATTTAATTTATTGCGAGTTTGATGGCAAGAACATGATTTGCGAATGTCGTCACTTCTTATCGTACATATCTTGTCATTTTTCAGTTTCAGTGCTTGCTAACTACTTATTTAGATACTGTCTGCCAACAAATATGCAGAGGTCTTTTAAAATTCTTTATATATAGTCAAGTATTTTTTTGAATGATAAGCAAGAAAATATTTACATAGATAAAAACTATTTTCAGTTTCTTTATTAATGTTTAAGTTAGTAATTAAAATACAAAAAACGATCAAAATGTTCTAATGAATTGAAAGTTGGTCCTAAAGTTACCAACATTGTTATTTCTTAGGGTGCAAAAGTTTATTAAGAATGGCTTTCCAAAATGTGACTTAATTCAAAGGTTAATCTAAAATTTTGATGTTTGCAATAACTTGTAGCATGTCATTCCACAAATATATGTAGAGATTTAATTAGCGGCCATTACCATTCCGCATATAGTTTTATTGTAATAGATGGCATCATAGGTGCTACTAAAGGCACAAAAGGTCCAAAGTCTAAAGGTGGGTTCACACGAGGCTTTTTATTGTCCGCAAACATTGTCCCTCTGCTGTTGTCCCGGCATTGTTCCCGTGTGAACACTTGAGACAACGCGGACAATGTTTGTCCCGACGGACAATCATTTGCCATTATCCCGTTGTGGTCACGTGATTTTCCAAAAGTAGGCGTGATCTTCTATTGCGGACAATAATAAGCCTCGTCTGAACCCACCTTAAGACGCGTGACATCACGTTTTAGAAAAGCGAGCTGTGAGCATTCGCTCGGCAGACAGACAGAGTGGGTGGGTCATTCGTTTCGATATCATGGTTATTGAATACGCTACGGTATCAGTTTTACCATGGGGTCATCTAAATGCTATATTTTTATCTCCAATGTTAATAGCCTGTCCTGTCATAATTGTTAATGTCTTATTTTAGATATTCTTTGCTATAAATAAATTTAGCGTTTTTATTTAAAAGCTTCTCTTTAATCAGTATCCTTAGATACTGATCTGAATAAGTCTGAATGGGTATTTTGTCCAATCCGTTCCTACATATATCCTTTTAAACCTTTTCAATCGGAAAGATAATTCGATGCATAATTCACTTAATACATGGGCCTGTTTATTACTCCAAAAAATAAATATATTTAACTACTTTAAGCTGAATTTCCCTAAAAATGAATCGACATCTTTTTAACATTCTGTAGGTATTTTTAACAGTTAAAATTCAATAAATAAATACAATAAAAAAAGGCACCTTCTTAAATGATGGCTGCGAAAAGATATTCGATTGATAAAAGGTGTTAAAATAAATTTCTCGGCATGTCAGTTTTATTCCTAAACAATATTTTATTTTAATAAATGCAGATTAACTATTATATATATATATATATATATATATATATATATATATATATATATAATACGAGGAATGGTTGCCAAGTCGAAAATCGCCCCAGAATTAATAAACTCCGGTAAACTTGGGGGGTCTGAGGTTTTTGGCCACGAGGAATCGATTGGTGCCAGTTTTGAAGCGATACGGTCGAGCAGTTCGGAGTTACAGATAGGAAATTTTCAAACTTTATTAGTTCGCCATAATGGCTACTTAAATTTTCAAGCGGTAATGTGCTGCCATCCATAGCCAATATGGCGAACTAATAGAGTTTTATGTTTATGCTGTTATAGGTTTATAATATGTTTCTTATGTATGTATGTATGTATGTTTGGTTTTTCTAAATAAATTTGTCAAAAATATTGAACTTCAACACACTTCAATCTTTACCTTTACTTTATCTTTGTATAGAATAGTTCCCTTTCCCTTCCCTTCTTTGTTTAGAATAGTTTACAATGGTGCACTTTAACCGGTTATCTTTTCACCAATGGTTTCACAAATTTTCTTATGGCATGTATTGTTTTGATAAATCACAATTGCTTCGAGTTAGCTTCGATACCTGTTTTCTCCAAGCGGAGCTCGGTCACCCGTTGGTATATATATATATATATATATATATATATATATATATATATATATATATATATAAAGCTTTTGTGTGGGATGCGACAATTGTGAAGCACAACTATCCTAGAACCGTTGATTTTGACAAATTTTCTTCTACAACAATGGCTCAAATTTCAGAATGAAAGCCCAAACATTTTGAACAACAACAACAACAAAAAAATGGATCACAGGAAGAAATATTTTTTTGTGAACGGATGATAGCTATAGGTTTAGTTTGGTTCGGTTTAGTTATATTAATTTCTTGTCTTAAAAAAATGGGCTAATTTGGGATGGAACTCGTAATTTTGAATCAGGATCAGATGATGAGAACGACATTTAAGTTGGCATCTCACTCTCTAAAATTTCGCACCATGCCATTAGGACCTTTGATTCCTACTGATTTATAATGTTCACCAGAACCGCATACACGATTGTCCGAGTCTCAAACCTGGAACTTTCCAGTCCCGAAGCTAAGACCTTACCATCAGGAACCACATGATGGATATACATTATGTACACCAACAGAAGGAATATAACAAATAATAAAGCAATAACTAATTATCATAAAAATTTTAACGATTCTTGTCATTGATTATTCTAATCATTCCGTTGCAACAAAAGATATTTGATTTCATGAATAAATTAAAAAAACTTTTATATGAAGAACGTCGATAAAGAAAAGTGTCTGATCTAGATTTTTTTCTCCATTATGTTGATGGCGGAGTCCACGTGTGTTATATTTGAAGATTGAAGCGGAAATATTGTGCAACTGGACATTTTAATATTTTAACAATTTAATGTATTTAATAATTCTTAATTACATCTATTAAAGTACATTAATATAATTTTGTTTCAAACTTGCCAAATGGCATTTATATCGGAATAAAATTTTATGAAAATGAACCGGTTATGGGATTAAGATCCTAAATTAATAAAATATTTTATTTTCCTTAGAAATGCTAAAAATGTAAATAAATAAATCTTTAAATAAAAATGAATGTATGTCTCTTATACCTTCCCAAACCGTTCATTCGATTGCGATGAAACTTGGTCAGCTTATTGTTTACATCTACGGGATAGCTATAGAGATATTACAATTTAAAATTAAATAAAAAAATTCGAATTTCAACTTCATACCAAGGATTAATCTCAAAATAACAAAACGAGTACTTTTGTAGCTATGGTACGTAGAGTAATTTTGCAGCTATAGTACATTAATGTCATGCAAGTCATTCTCAGAGGTAACTTCATTACAGAATATGCGAGAACAACTCAAGACCAACACTGTGCTTTTAAATTTCAATTAAATTTTGGCGTTTTTCGCAGTAACTACCAAAAATATTGAAGTGCAAACAATTTTGCACCATCTTAATATTCAAAAATTATCTTTTCAACTATATTAACGATTTTATGGTATAAATGTATTTCTTTGTTTAATCAATTTAAAAAATGTTTCAATCACATTTTCTAAAATTAAATTTGAGAATTCTGAACGAAAATTAAGCGAATCATGAGATACAATTAATAGTTTCTTTCATTACCATTCTGAAAGAACAAGGTTTACAATTCTAAAAAGAATGCACAAATTAATATATAAAAAAGAATATTTGTTCATACTTTATATACTGCCGTACCGTTCATCCTATTTCAATAAAACATTGCCGAATTATTTGTTGCTTCCACTTAATATTTTTTTGGCTGCAGCAACGTGTCGGATATCAGATAGTAAATAAAATTAAGAACGCTGCGAAAATATCTTCGAAACTGCACAAAACTAAAATCTAATACACCAACAAGCGGATGAAAAATAGGACACAGAACTGCATATTTACAAATAAGAAATGAATCAAGTTTCATAAAAGCAGCATTTGTGCAAACACGTGAATCTACTATGGAAGATTAAATTGCTCTCTAGGGAATTCATTTCTAACACATGGCAACTGTCAATTTTTTTTCAAACTTCCGCGAGTGTGCGTCTGTAGAGAGCCATTTTCTAGCAGCTTCTGAAGTGAATGACTCATACTGGAATGGAACTTCCAGTTGCCATAAGTGTGACAAAAAATCAGGTAAAGTTCAAGATCTAGAGATTTGATATTGGAAAAAAATAAAAAAGGAAAAAGAATCTTGATATGACTCTTGATTCAAGATGTCAGGAATGCATTCATTGATTTTATTTCATTTATTGACATTTTTTTTATAGAGAAAAAAAGAGATAGTAAAAATACATTTAAAAATGTCTCTGAGCTCGAGATTGTTATCGAATCAGATTTAAATAAATCGTCTGACAATTATTCTTTTTAAAAAGAAAGCAATTGAAAAAGAAAACATTCTACTTAGGTGATGAAATTCCAAATTTAGATTCCAGATTTCATTTATTGTATAACCAACAAGAGTCGCGTAACTTTAAATTTTTTTCTGGATTTAACTTCTGTAATTCTTTTTTTAAATCGATTATCTATTAAGATTGCTTAATGTGTCTACTGTAAAATATTCTCTTCATGTTTGCTTATAATAAATGTTAAAAAGAATCCAATGTTGCGATAAGGTAATGGTTCAAAATTTAATAAGCCCTAAATTTTTTAAAATTTGTGGGTAATTTTTAAAAACGAACACTTACAGGTTGGCGCATTATCTATAAATTCCGTCATTAGACAGCCACGGAAAAAAAAAAAAAAAACGTCCTACTAACTACACTCTTGAAACTAGACTAAACACATTTTGTGGCAGTTATTTCTTGACTAGGATGTAGTCACTAAAAGTGATTTCAAAATTTTAACTAAGGCTTTGATTAAAACTTAAAAAACATCGCAATATCTTTTTTAATATCTCCGATAAATATAACTATGCAGAAAGAGTTTTTACATAATTAAAATTTACAATAAATTTCTCAGAAAACTTAATTTTTGTTAGCTTTAATTTTTAACTCTTTTCACTCGAAAGAGTAAATCGATGCATAATTATTCATTTAATAAAATGATTTGTATATTTAACCGAACAATAAGAAATTGCTTTAAGTTAAATTTTTCCGAAAAATTAATCTACATCTCATCACTCTGCATGCTTTTTTCAAAGCACGTCACTACGTTAAATTTTTTTTCTTCTTTTTTGCGAAATTATAATTTTTTAGATTTTAATATCCTTAATGTTTGAACAGTTTTCTGCATAAAACCGTTAGAAATTTGTGTCAAGGAATTTTTGGGGAAGTTGCACTAATTTTTATATTTGCATTTAAAAGCACCTTAATGCAATTTTACAACTTTAGATACTATTTTCACAAATTTTAATACTTGACGGAATTTCCTAACAAAAAGCCTCCCTAAAATCTAATGCATATTTTTGTTCCAATTTGGTAAAATTTAACAAAATGTTTTGCAGTTCCTGAATGAAAGAATTAGTAATCTGTACATTTAGAACCATTTTATGATTGCTTAGTGCTTAGCAATGTAGAGAAGAACTGAATTTGAAATATTTATCAATCGTACTTTAATATTTAAAGAATGGATGGAAACACAGCTTATTGTTATTAACGAACTAGATAATATATTTCTTAAAATATCTAAAATTTTTATCAAATCACTTGATAAATTTTTAAAAGAGAAGAGTTCTGGTTTATACATCTTTTTAACACCCCACCCCCCCAAAAAATTTTTTTTGAAAATTTTTTGCCATTTAATTGGTATCCACACGCGGCGTTGCAGATATAAAATACATTTTGTGCTGTTTTTGATGCTGTGCAATAAAGAGTACAGTTTAAAAATAAAATTAACATGCATCAAACATAACTATTAACATAGCATAACAATTAAAAGGCAATTTTTTCTAGTCAAGACATATTAAAAGATTTTTACAATCGATATTAGCTTAAGAAAAGTGATTAATTTAGATGAGATAAATTTAATCAATTTAGTTAATAATTTGGTGACATCATTTCGTATGAGACAAGGAACTGAAACATCCAAGTTTCTGTCAAAATGAAAAAATTGTCAGAATTTACTCTAACCTACATAACATAAAAATATTAATGAATTTGGTGGGAAATATACTTTCGATAACCCCAGAAAGGTTTAAAACATTAGCAAGAGATGATAATTCCAACTAAAGGTTCAAATCGCCAACTTTTTTTTTGAATTCTCCTTCCGAAATAATTCGTATCTATATAAATAAAAATTAATGTGTGCATGTCTCTTACCGCTCATCCGATTCCGATGAAACTTTGTCAATATATTGCTTGCAATTACGCGAAGGTTATAGGCATAATATAATCATCTATGGCAGAAAAAATATTTTCAGATCTATTTATCGCATCTATTAACCAGGGATTAACCACTAAATAACTCGCCAAGGAGACAACAGATTCAGTAAAGAGGCTAAATTCAAGATAGATGTTAATATTTCAGAGCTACTGTACGTAAAGGGCAATGCAAGTCTTTCTCTGAGGTAATAGTTTTATTAGAGATTGTGCAAGAAAGTGTTACGGGAACCAATCCTATAGGTTTGAAATTTTAACTAAACATTGAATAAAATTTTAGCGTTTTTTTTGCAGTAACTTCCGAAAATATTACAGTACAAATAATTTGGCATCATCTTAGTTTACAAAAAATTATCTTTTCAAATATATTCAAGTTTTTTTGGTATAAATATATTTTCAATGTTTAATCAATTTTAAAAGAAAATATTTTAATCATATTTTCTAACTTTAATCTTGAGAATACAGAACGAATATTAAACGAATCATGAGATAGAATAAATAGTTTCTTTCATTACCATTCTGAAAGAACACCGAGCTTTACAATTCTCAAAAGAATACAAAAATTTTATTTTAAAATTTCTTATTATAAGAATGAATATTCGTTTCTAGAATAGAATAATAAAAATAAAATAAGTACTATCAATGCTTCGCCTTTATATCTTTATATATCCTTCAATTTTAATGAATGCATTTATTACCGACAAGAAAAATGTTATTCCTAACATTCTCAATTAAACAAGATAACCATTTCAAATTCCCAAACGATGTTTCCAAGATTATTTCTTCTGCGATGGCAACGCGCCGGATACCAGCTTGTGTTTAATAAATCAAATACGATATGCATATAAATATTGCGATTGCTTTCGAATGGGTCTGTCCTCATTTCAACGGTCACTTCTCCAGTGCGTATCGTTGAATGACTAGAGTGTGATTTAATGGTTAAAAATGCATATATAGCACAAAACGCTATGAACAAGTATTGTTCAGTCTTTTGAGGGGAACAATAATTTTCTTCAGTCACAAAAAGGCGAAACCAGAATTTCAGCATTCAACAAATTTGTCAATAATAAACAACTTCAATGCTAGACATGAAAGATGAAGAACCTTATTCAATAGAAAATGACCAACGATAAATTTTCAATAAAATATTCGCATTAAAGCATCACAGAATAGAATGTTGTTAATATTTATATTTTCCTTTACCTGTCGTTGAGGAACTTTTAATTCTTTGCAGTACTCGACTGAGATGAAGTCGGAAGAATAGATGTTGAAATTGTGAACTTCTTTGATATTGTTTCATTTTTTTAAAAAAGAGAAAAGTCACGTGACATTTTAGGTTCGAATGAAAGAAAAGAAGGTTTGACAAAAAAGACAGCTCATTGCAACACACTTTTTGGTTGGATGAGCCTTGTGGGTGGTTTCTACACAATTTTAACTTACGGTGTTTAAAAACAGATCGAGAAATTTCTTATTTCGCATTTACAACAGATTTTGAACCATAAGAAAGAAAATATAAAAACGATTAATATTCTCTTTTTTATGCTGGTTATCACTGATGCAATGAGACGAATATCTATCCAGATTTATTTCAACCCTGTAATTTCAAAATTATTGTTCCTTACAGTATCCTCAGATAACCGGATTTCGCCGATTCTATCTCACAAAGTGGTGAGACGCTGAAGGATGTGCACATTTCTGGAATTTATAGTTGAACGTAAAACTCTTTTTTTCATTTTAATCTAACCTTTATTTAAACCCATCCTAACCGATGTGCGAAAGCTCGGTGGAGTTTAGAATCCGTTAGCAAACAACATGAATGATGTATAAGATTGGATAAAGATGGAACTTCATCACGATATATCGTCCAAGACATATCGATATCGTGATATTTGTAGTTATTAAATTATAAACAGTATCTCTTAACGGTCTAATCAGTCGACTCCAAATAAAAGAACGTTTCAATTTATAAAATAAAAATATTCGATTTCTTTTGGATCAAAATTGGAAATAATTCTGATAAAACCTTTTAATTAAGTGTGTTAGCATTATAAACCTCTTTAATAAAGTTGGATTTGCGAATAAAATCGTAGTATCTGACCATGTTAAAAAGTGATTATCGACCACATTGACGATTTTTTTTAATTGTTATTTCTTGTAATTATGACTTTCCTCTTTTCAAATCAGTTAATCTTTTCTAGGAGAAGGAAGGTTTGACCTATCATCCAGGGGAATTTCAAGCAAAACATATTTTTCAACTTAAATTTTTTTAATTTTCTGAAAATTTTAATTTTTATAAAAATTTTCCACCGTTAACTCGATATTTTAAAAACTAAGAGGTATTTACGTACAAATTTCAGCGTGTGTTTTAAATAATATGGGCAATGAAATGAACCAAAAGTTTTATTGTTGGTGAAATACGTTTTCATTTACAGGTGTTTTAAGAAAAATTAAGCTGTGAATTTATGGGATAAATGCATATATATACATATTTTTACCCATAACTTCTTAGCATCTCAAAATATTTCTTAGATATTGGTTCATTTCATTCATCATTATTATTATTATATAACTCGTGTACAAAGAAAAATAGCATTGCTGCATTACAATTTTGCGCGGATTGTTAAATTTTTATTAAATTTCATTAAAATTTACAATTTATTTTCCTATTTCTCAAAATATATTTGTTATTTTTATAGTATTTTGTATTATAATTGACAATACATCTGCAACCATAGTTTAAAATAGTTTTTAAAAAATCCCAATTTTTCAAAAAATTTCCTTCGAACATAGACGGATAACTTAATCTGAATTGATACTTTTTGCTTCTATTTCTGAAGATAGATATTTAACGATCTAACAAAGAACAGTCAAAAATCTTCTGAAAACCGCAATTATATTACATAATGGTATCATTCAGTTAGAAAACAAAATTATTTCCAAAATGACATGCCTTAAACGATTCTTTTTTTATATATTAGAATATGACAGTATGTGTAGAATTATTAACAAATATTATGTTTGAAGGTCAATAAGAATGAATAGCAACAAAAAATAAACTTGAACCGATAGCCAAAAAGAGATCGAAAATACAATGAATATCGATTTATTGAAATGCGATTATGCGCGAATTATTATTCATGATGATTTCAATAGATGGATATTTTTCAAAAATAATCAAATTTTTGAAAATATAAACTTCTTACGATCAAAAAAATCGACACAGCCCTAATAATGTATACCTATTTCTACAGTTAGCTGTTAAAAGTTAGTAATATAGCTAATCATAATTAAGAGACTTTTCTTGAAATTATTTGTCTGGTGAAAAATACAATAGTAATAGACCTAGACCTTGGGAATATATCTTCAAGAAATGTGGGATTAAATATATGAATAATAAACGTTTTTGCTTATTTATACAATTGTAGCAGGTTCAAAAAACTTATTTTATGAAAATTGAAATGGTTTTTTAATTAATCGTTTTTACAAGAAAATACATAACAGTAAGGATAAGTATACAAAAATATCCACAAACCTAATATGAATCGGAAAAGTAATAACTCTCAGTGTGTACTACGTTCTTTGCTAATACGTATATTATTAAATCCTTTTGCTATTTATTTCGATAAATTCTCTAGTTGATTAACTGTGATATTTATAAAAGTTTTAATGTCTTGTCCTAGCAGAAATACATTAAAAAAGTAAGTCTTATTTTTGCTAAAGGATCCAAAAGTCTGATAGATACACAAATTTACGATTGCCTATTTCGAATTGAATTTTCTTTGATTTATTTCGCTTTTCAATTAAAAAATACCAAGACCGTCATTTTGACGATTTTCAAATTTCATTCTTAAAAAAAACTGATAATTTACCAATTTTTGTAGAATTTTAAAACATTTTCTAATAAAATATAAGGATAATTACATATTCTTATTTAATTTCACTCGGCCATTTTAACTCCCATAATTAGCATAACCTATTTATACGATGTCGTATGTATGACGTAAAAATGACGACTTCAGCAATTTCAAAGTTTGCAATATTTAATGGATCATCTTCGAACGACGGACATCAATATGTATTTATACATCACTTTCAGACATTTCCGAGAAAAATTTGAATTACATTTTCAATATGAAATTATATTGATTGTTACCAAGTGTTCGGTACCCGTTATAATGGATCTATTTTATTCTGATTCCGATTCAGTAAAGAAAAGATCTAACTGGTAAATGCAATAAGGATGCAATCATTATCAAATTTTTTAAAATTAAGAACTAGCTAGTACCCTGCGCGTTGCTGCCGCCGAAAAAATAATTTTAAGAGCAATCGATCAATAATTTAGCAATGTTTTACCGAAATACAATAAACGGGACTACAGTATATAAAATACGAACAAATTCCCTTTTTTATACACTAGATTTGTGTATTCTTTTAGAATTGTAAAACTTGGTAATTATTTCAGAATGGTAGTGAAAGAATATTTCGTGACTTGTTTAATATTCGTTCAGAATTGTCAAATTTAATTTTAGAAAAGGTGATTGAAATATTGTTTTAAAAATTGATTAAACATAGAAAACATATTTATACCATAATATCGTGAATATAGTTAAAACGAAAACTTTTAAAAATTAAGATGGTGCAAAATTGTTTGTATTGCAATACTTTTTGTGTTTACTTCAAAAAAAGCTAAAATTTAATTAAAATATAAAACCCCTATGGTTGGTCACCTCAAAACTTTCTCGCATCATCTGGAATAAAGATGTTACCTCTGAGAATGACAATCGGGGCATGTGCGTACTATAGCTGCAAAATATGAACCTTTCACTTGGATTTAGCATAGCTATAGAATCTATTGTCTCCTCGGCGTGTTATTTAGAGATTCATTCTTGGTGAATAGATGCGGTTGAGGTTGATTTTTTTTTTAAATTTTAGATAATTGTACTATCAATATAACCATTCGGTAGATGTAAGCAATAAGCTGATCAAGTTTCATCGCAATCGGATGAACGGTTTGGGAAGGTATAAGAGACATACAAATATACATTTTTATTTATATAGATTAATAAAATATACTAAATGCTGCTTTGGTTAAATTATATTCTATTTATATAAACTGATTATTTATATTTTGGTTAAATTACATTCTATTTTTTAACGATATCCAAAAATTACAATAAAAATCATGATTGTCAAAAACATGATTTACTGCTAAAACTAGGAATATATTTCACATTAGGAGTTCTAGTGTTAAATACCATCTATTGCCCTTTTAAGTGAGTGATTCATATTAAAAGATTTGATTCAATACTACAGTATCACTCTCGTAAAGTCACAGAGAAGGATAAACTACTATTGTGGTGACATCTTAATAAGCCAGTAACTACCACTAAACATTGGTGGCCATTTTTGTATAGTGGATAAGTTACTGGCTTTCAAATCCAAACATCGCAGGTTCGATCCTTGGCGGAATTCAACCTACGTATTGGCACAATTCCGCCAACAGCTACGCCAAAACTATAACCAATGTTATTCAGCCAGAATGAGGAAAAAATGCAAAAGAATCTATATACTAATACTTCTAATTCTATATACTTCTTCATTTAACTTGATTTATTTCTTGCTCGTAAAGTTGAAGGCTTTTTTAAATCATTTACTTCCCCCAAGAACTAGAATTCTGCAAAACATTTTAAAATTTTCAAAATGTATTTGCAAATTAATCTAATAAATTTGATTACCAGTGGTACTTCTTTATTATTTCTTTACTAGTGGCAACACTCAATAGTGCATTTGTAAAATGATATATTTCAGCATAATTAAAATTATATTTCGAGTTTTTGACAATCATGATATTTTTTTATCTATATTAAGGTATCTGAATACGTAAAAAAGACTGGTTATTGAACCACTTTGGCGATAATTTTTTTTTTATTTCTTTGTGGTTCAGACTTCTTTTTTTCCAAAACAGTTTACCTTTTCCAGGAAAAGGATGTCCTGACCTATCATCCAAGGTCACATAATTTTCAGCTAAAATCTAACTTCCTTTTCCTCAAAACTAATTTTCATAAAAATTCACCACCGTTAATATTTTAAAAATTAATAAAGGTATTGACATAAAATTTCATCATTTGTTTTAAATATGGGGATTAAATGGACCAAAAGTTTTATTGTTGGTGAAATACTTTTTAATTTATAGGTGTTTTTAGAAAAATTAAGTTGCAAATTTATTGAAACAATGCATAGATACGTATATTTTTACCCATAACTTCTTTGCATTTCAATTTTTCTTAGATTTTGGTTCATTTCTTTCATCATTGCGTTCTATAACTTGGGCACAAAGAAAAATAGGATTTCTTCTTTACAATTTTGTGTAAACAGTTTTGGTTAAATTTCATAAAAATTTCTTTCAAATTTTCCTATTTCACAAAAAACATCCGATTTTCAAATAATTTTTTAGAATAAATTTATAGCATTTTGTGTTATAAGTGACAATACATCTAAAAACCATCGTTTAAAAAAAATTTTAATAAATCCAATTTTTCGCTCTAATGAAGTCGGATACCTTAATTTCGTATGCGAGTAAGTAAAAATATTTAAAATATCCTTTTTAAATGAAATTTAAAAAATTATATTTTATTAAATGAAATAAATACAAATATGCTTTTTAAATGAAATAATGACAAACCCAAAATACAAATAGAAAAGATGCTACCAGAAGGATTTATTACTTTTTTTCATTCGATTCAGTGACAGATTTAGAAACATTTTGCAAAGTATATAGTTTAGTTTCTAAATAAATTAGACCCACATGCTATGCAACATCACCATTCGGCCCTAAAAATCATATCCAATTTAATTCTTCTCCGAAATTTAAATTCTCCAAAACTGAGATGGTTACAGTACTCTTTGCATACTTCAGATAAGAGAAATAATAGTAATAAATGTAATAATAAACAGCTGGAGTGATATCCCCAAAAGTTTCTGGCAAATTCTTATAATAGAGAAGCCTGACATGAAACTGGTAAACAGTTACTTTTGGCTGTTATTAACTTTGGCTTCAATTGATCTTATATTAACTTTTGGCTGCAATTATTATTTTGATGGAATGCATCTAGTCATACTTGGAGAGTTTTTTTTGTGTGATTAATCTGTGCATGCATTAATAATATCCAAAAATCGAATTTGGGTAATGAGCATGATTTCATCAATCGACTGAAACAAAAACTGAACACAAAAATGGATTTGTAGCCAAAAATTCTCATGCCAAACTTGATATAATTAAGTCATTACACTTTGAATCATCGGTTTTACTTATAGAAAGTACAGACAGACAGTTAACTCAGTCGGATTTGACGCAAAGTCTGACTGATATCTACACTATAAACGTCAGATCTGTGTAGCTAATTTTATTAAATTTTCTTCCTTTTGCAGTTATTATGTGAACTTATATTCGAACAGCAGAACAAACGAACTTTATCTAAATAGATTTGACACAAAATTAGAAATATACAGATATAGTGTTAAGACCGTATGCAAAATTTCAATCTAGCCCAAAGCGGTTTTGATTTATCTTTGTCACAGTAGATGGACATTTGAAAAAATGTTTTTCGAACTCAGGGAAGTCTAAAATACGGAGTTTCCTCAAAATATCGCGTTCGATTGCATCCTTCGCATTCGAGAAAAAAAAATGTATTTGATGACCACAATAGTTCTTTGAAAAATAATACAGCTGCTTTTGTCACCAGGAATAACAACACTTTGTTGATGGGGAATTTTACACCGAAACTGTCATGCCACTGGTTATTTTATTGAACATGGGAGTGAAACGTTCTAAAGTCCTATAAATTTTATTCATACTAAATGAAATGAAATCAAACTTTTGACACATTTTTTATATACAAAATATGTCCAAAGCTAAATAGGGACATTCAAAAATATATTATAGTAAAAACAAGACACTCAGCCTACCAGAAATGTGTTTAATTTTTCGGAAAAATGAAATGCGTCAAAGATGTATTCCGCTAAACTTTTTTAAAAAAATATGTCACTCATTCAATAAGACGGGAATACAAAATGTCACACTATTGCAATATTTTATATCGCCTTGGGTGTCATAAATTGAAATAGAGTAATGCAAATGCAATGACGAGTTAACTCAGCACCGGTCAGCAACGTTTGGGTATGATAAGACGAGTTTACTTGTTACCGGTCAACAAAGTGATAAGATAGGAAACACAGGATCTTAATATATTAGCGGTTATGATATAAAAAATGCTTAGGATTCAACTAATCTATTTTGATGAATTAAGAGATGGATACAATTGAATTCATCTTTTTAAAAAATATTTTAATTTTTGAAATGTTGATATTCACGGGATTAAAAATTCTTTTTTCGTTTTCCTAATTCTTTCTTCCAATACATGAAAACATGAATTCAAAATCTGATTATTATTTATTGAATCAATCCGATTCTTATTAATTGATAAAACTAGAAAGTTCCTATGCTTATGAAACCAATAAAAACTAAGAACGGCTAATATAAATTAAAAAAAAGATTCGAATCTAATTCGAAAAATTGTAGCAGGTTATTATTTTAGGTTTACTTTGGCATTTTTCATTAAAAATGTATTTATAATGATATAGTTTAGATAAGTGCGTTCTAAATTTATTAAATATATTTTTCATGGGCATGCTACATATAGAATACAATAATTAATAAAAAGCATTGTAAAATGCTTTTAAATTGTTTCAGAAAATGTAATAAATTTACGGAAAAATTTGTTCTGAGACAAAACTGAAATCATTGAAAAACTACCTTTCGAAAATGATTTTTTACGATGAAAAGTTAAATAAAATTTTCAATTAATTTCTCCTACGATTCTATATCAAATTCTAAAAGTCTTTTCTTAATAAAAACATACAACCTTAGACATAATATCAAATGCAGCAATTTTGCAGTGATCTGTTCTAAATAGCATTTTGCACAATTTATATTCAAGCATACTTTATAACATTTAGAGTAATTTACAGAGAGGATGCCAGCTTATAAATTAACTATTATTAACGTCATGTTAATTATAGGAGCATGAATGGTTGGTAAATTAATATATCAGATCCTCATTTTAGGAGATAAATTTTGTATGTTTTGTGGGCTCAGCATTCGTAGGTTGATTACAGATTTTCGAATAAATTCAAGACATCTTTAATTATAAATGAAAAATTAAGGTCAAAGAATAGACCACGTGATTGAGAGACTACTGAATAGAAGCTGTAATTTTGACAAATTATGGTATAATGATTCAATATTAAGTATAAAAATGCTAATATAGAATTCCTGAATATTTTTTGAAGAAATTTTTTAAAATTTAATTAGAAACTACGATATTAAAATGATGCATGATAAAAAAATTCAAATGCAATAAAATTTCCGTTTTTTATTTATAGATAATCATAAAGATAAGATATTTGGGAGATAATTTTTTTTATGTTTTCTGGGCTCAGCATTAACAGGTTGATGACATATTTTCGAATAATTCATGAGTTCAAAACATTTGCATTTCTTGACCTTAATTTTTCCTTTATAATTAGATCCTGTGATTGAAAGACTACTGAATACAAGCTAGAATTTTAGCAGATTATGGTATAATGATTATAAAAAGACTTATATAGAATTCGAGAATGTTTTTTTAAGAACAATTTTTTTAATTTAATTAGAAACTACGATATTAAAATGCTACATGATAAAAAATTTTAAGTGCAATAAAATTTCCGTTTCTTATTTAAAAAAAAGAACAGATAATATAGAATACACAAGACATCACTACGAAATATATTAGCTACTAAATTTATGCAAACTAAAATTAACATTACCTTTTATTGATAGGATGGCCACATAAATCAAATGTTCATACCGTTTAATGAATGATTGTTCTTTTGCTTAAGATACCATGCTCCATTTAGATCGACTGTTGATCATTAAGGATAACCCGAAACGGTTACAGTGAATGATTGCAATGAATCAGTTAGTTGAGTCAAACCACCTTTAAGCTTTCAACACTTTTGTTGACAATTTTAATCCGAATTTGGATTAATTGGGATCTTACTCGATCAGGCAAACTATATATCTAGATAATAAATTATTTGACAAATAAATTTTTTTAAGAAAAAAGATTGGAATTTTATTACTTTGTATTAATTTAATGATTACAAAGAAATAATATTTACATTTTGAGAAGTTACACAATTTCTTAAAGTATCGGTGTTCGAATGTGTCAATTGAAAAATTACTTTGTTTCCTTTGAACTTTTTTCTTAGAAAGATTTTAAGTTTAAGATTGCAAGTGTTCGGATAATTGGAATTTCTTTGTATTTTTACTATAAAAAACCCCCGAAACTGTCATTGTTTCATTTTACACGAATAAGCCCATTAAAACTTTTTTTTAAATAGCCATATTTACTATTCAGAATGGCGTGCTTTAAACAAGCTGCTCTTATCACCAGCCAAAAGCACACTGCAATATTTATAATATTTATTTTAACTGAATTGTTAATGTTCCAGCATCAATCTGAATGAAAAGGTGGAAGACAAAATAAAATCATTTGATTTTTTTTTCTGCTGTCTAATCATGATCACCATAAGTCAACTACCGCAGCTGATCTAATCTACTGAATCAGCGTTTTATTAATAAGTTGTTATTATGCAGCTGAGTCAGCCATACATTCTCCATTCAGCTTTCATCAATTCTTTAATAACAAGCCAAATTATGTATTCAGTTCCACACTATAAAATAATTGATTTTTATTTTGAATCTCATCTCTGCAGCCGATTGGATCCGAAATTTGATGTATAGTACTGAAATTTTACGATGTCAAATTTTGTTTATTTTGATCTTTAGACGAATTATCATGTTCACTAACATACAAAAAAACAATCCATTGTGTTGGCGCCCTGGCATAGGGGTGGTGCGTCTTTCCCGTGATCTGGGTGTCCCGCGTTCGAGTCCCGTTTCTGGCATGGTTGTTGTTCTATGTTCTATCTGCGAGTTATGTGAATGCGCTCCCTCTTGTAAAAAGGGGTCGTGCAATTGAATGTGAAGCATGATACTCTTCGTGCTAGTTGGCGCTACTGCAAAAACAAGAGACTCTCATTTCGGCTTAAATCGCCGATAGTATCGGTCAGCGGGCTTGTAAAGTGCCAAAAATCACAGCAATAACAACATAATCCATTGTCTACTGTATTCGGTTCAAAATTAGATACTTTATAGATATGCAAAGAGGGTATACAGAATTCACTTATTTAACTAGACGTGTTTTTGTATTTTGGACTAATGCACAAATAGATAGATAAATAAGTGACAAATAAGTAATATACACTATGCAAATAGATAATGCACAAATAGATAGACAATTAAATGCACAATGCAAATAGATAGACAATTAAATGCACAATGCAAATAGATAATGCACAAACAGATAGATTGATGGACAACCAATCCATAGATAAATGAGATACAAAATTTGATATGCATTTATAGCAATTAAAAATATATTTTATCTTTTTATCAATGCATTATTATGTTTACAAATACACGAACAGACCAATACGTGGGTAGAATTGACATCAATGGATTTCAATCAAAATTGGGCCGCGTTTTAATCAAAATTACTTGATCATTTTCTGTAACTTCCAGAGAGAGATACTGTAATATTAAATTAATTTTTTAATATGAATAATCTACCCAAAGGGGCTATATATGATATTCAATTGAAAAGTGTGATAAATCCAAGAATGCTCAAAGGGATTGCATTGATTTGGTGGTAAATTCTCGTCTTTGGAATTGCAGAGATTCAGGCTCTAGATCGGATACCACCGAAGAATTGTCGTGTAAGCTGGTGTAGGTTAAATCCATCTTGGTCGAACGTAGTACCACTGGTATGATGTAGAAGTTTGGAGAGAGGGGTGCCAGTTCAGGTGTCTTTCTCGTCCTCAAGGTTCAAAATTATGAGGTCCATCCCAAAATAACTCTAGTGTTGCTTTGAAACGGTACGTTAATATAACTAAAAAAACTATAGCCAAAGTTTTACAGAAACAATTTAGGCAGAAAAGACCATAAATCAAATATTACCAATTTAACTTGTTATGTTTTTGAGTGATAAAAATTCGAGTTCTCAAATTGCCGATGGGAATTAAAAACGTTTTTTTTCTTTAAATATAAAACGAGGAGAATCCTCAAAATCAGAGGAATGAAATTTGACCATTGTTTGATTTCATCCTTATTTACTTTCTGCTTGTTTTAAAAGCTGATCATAATTAAAGTATTCAGGTAGAAAGAATTTTCCAAATGAAACTTCAATTAGTATACGTACCACTTAGAAGAAGCAATTTATACAGAAACAAACTAAAACTAATTGTACGCTTCTATCGTCAGGAGTAAAATGAGCTGCACTGCGTGAATTTCGGAATAAAATAACCATAAAAACTAAGTTAAAAAACATTTAACACCTCGTTTTTCAATTTTGTTTTTTGTGAACACGTTTCTACAAAAGTGAAACGAGCTAGATAATACGAGTCTTTTATCTTTGAAATAGTTGATCAGTATCAGCATTAATACTAAATATGCCTAAAGAAAGTTTTTTTGGATTGTCAAACTGAGAAAACATGATGCGATGCGGCAAAAATTAGAGGACTGAGATTGCACATTGCCAATTCTAGATTTCTGTAAAATATTTTAACCGATTTGTAGAAAGATGAGAGGGTCGAAAAGAAAAGGATAAGTAATAAAGTATAGAAAGATAAAAGTATAGAAATTATTTTTAAAAATCGAATTCGAGATTTTAATAAATTAAATTTTGGATATCAGGGAATTCGAAAAACATTTTTGGAAACATTCCGTCCGTCTGACTGTCTGTGACAAAGATAACGCATAATAGCTTTTAGCAAGAAGAATGAAGGTCTTTGTACCAAATTCATAGATTTCTATCAAATTTTGAGTAAAATCCGCATAGAGAAGTCTGTTTGTCCGGTAGTTCGAATACAAATTTATAAAATAATAACAAAAGAGAGCAAGATTCATATTATTGGATTCACAGATTTAACATCTATCACCGATTCAATTTTGATCTAAATTCAAGCAGGGGTCGATCAACTATCGATCTGTATTCCCAGAAATATGTAAACCGGATAACTTAAAAGCACATTGATATAATTTTATCAAATTTGATATGGGATTTGGTAATTACAAGTGTAGTTTTGTATCACATTTTTGTTTCAATTGGTTTGAAAATTCGTGCCTAAAACACACATTCAGGTACTATTAACTTCATGTCAGGGATTAACTGCCGAATCTCTCGTCAAGGATAACACGATGGATGCAAGAAAAAATCTTAATTCACAGAAATGCTCATATTTAACTAATGTTAATATATGCATTATACATCAGTATCATACAAGACTCTAATACAATACTTTTTTCAGAGGGTATATGTGAAAGTTTTGGGTGACTACTACGTTGGTTTGGTTTTCAATTGACAATAACAAAACCAAATACTTTATATATGATGTAATGTCTTGATCTCGATCGATTAAATTAGAGAGTAGAATTTCAAACAATTCTTTTGTTTACAGTGATATATGTATATAAGAACAACTTGTTCTAATCTTAATTAAAATACTTGATATTTACATCATTTGGAAGTTGACGATATTTACACAACAGTCGAAGGTTTATTTTGAAATAAGTTCTCCATCAATTCTGAGAAATAGCACCACAAGAGACACTAACAGGTTGTTAATAAGCACGGCTACTCCAGGGGTAGCTCTAGGAATTCGCCGAACTTCAACTAGTGGAGTTTAATTCCACAGCCCGCAAAAAGATCCTCTTCCAACTCTTTAAAAAAATGCATTTTATTTCTGTCCTATCTCCACGTATCTCATTTTACCTTTGTGCATTTGAGCTCTCTGTCACCCAATAGTTGTTCAGCAAAATGCTCTCATCAGTGGTCACCAGTCTATCATGGGAATGTCCGTTAATGATGCGTCCTCGTAACTGACTGTACTGAAACACATGTTAATGATAGTCCTTTCACAATGGGGAAAATTTAGATTGGTTTGACACTCCTTACCCTTGAAGGAGTAATAAATTTCTCTTAAACGATGAAAACCCACGTGTGGCTCTTCAGCGAGACATCACTAATGACGAGATGCGAAGATATTTCTTGTGAAGAAGATTCCCCATTTGGCAATCTGGAGGCATTTAACCATTGACGGGTTTAACAGGTGGTGACACAGCTGGCTGGAAATGCTAATTATTAGGAATGCGAAAGGGGAATGATACAATGCGATTGTCGGTGTCCTGTCGTAGGGGTAGCGTGTTTTCCCCGTGATCTGGTTAGGGCATGGTTGTTATTCTGTTTTCTATCAGTGAGTAGTGTGAATGTCCCCCCAGTAAGAAGGGGTTGTGCAAGCGAATGTGAAGTAGCTAAGTCATACTCTTGACCCTAGTTGGTGCTTTTGAAAAACAAAGGCTAATTTAGGCTTAAAATCGCTTTCAGCGATCAGCGGGCTTGTCAATGACAAGTACCATTGAAAACCACAGCACAACGCATTATTTTTGTATTTATTTCAATTTAAAAATGATTTCTGTTTTATGAATGTTTATTGATTACAATACAAATCTAAACCCAGAAGTCTCTATATTTTACAAGTTTAAGTGGTAAGGAGAACACTCCGAAGCTTAACAAGAAGGAAAAAGTATTACATAAATTTGAAGATTGAAATGACAGCGGCTGTTCATCTCTTTGAAATTATTTCTGTCAAAAAAGGATACAAGTTACTTTTGGCAAAATGAAAATAGTCTTCATAATAAACGAATACAAGAACCGCAACATTTTATCAGAGTTATGCAAAAAAAGATCTATTATATGGTTGGAAATTTTGTATTTTCTAGACAAGAATTCTTTGTCCGTCTAGTTACAATGGAAGCGAAAAGAAAGCGCGGGTGGATTACTCAAGGATGTCGCGCAACGGAAATAATGAAGGACAAGTGTTTCAAGAAATTTGTGCGGAAATATTGTCAGTTTTCTCTTGGACAAAATAACTTTTATGATAAGTTTTCATTTTGCAAATGACGAAATGTGTTTACATCCCTCAGTCGAAAAATGATACAAGTTTCAATTCAAAAACACTAAAGATATTAATCAGGATTTATTATTCCTTGCTAGAATATTTCATTATTATACTATTCACTTCTGGCTGTTAGGTGGTAAACTAGGGATATTAGTTTTATTTAATTTCAGATAAAATATTTGGATATTAAAACCGTTATTTTAATATCACGTTTTTCCGTTTGTGTTGTAAATGAACCTTCCTAATTGAGACGTAAACCATACTATCAAAGCGCTATTTCAAACAAAAATGTCCGATTCATCCATGTTCTAAATTTCGTAGTATTTCATTTTTCATTTACCTTATCATCCACAGAAATATTAAACAGAATCCTTCCGTAATTACCAAACAACGTAAAACAAAAAAAAAAAAAACAAAAAAATCACTCGGAAAAAATATTTAGCGAAGCAATACAAGTGGATTTAATTTCATGCCATACTTTACCTTTGGAGATCAGGCAAAAACATTTTTTAAATGTAAAATTCAGCTAAAATTTGCAAGAATATTAAACTGACAAAACCAATAATAATAATAATAAAATTTTGAAGGACTTTAAAATTCAGTTTTGTAGTTTTTCAGTTCGTATTTCAAGAAATTAGAGCAGAGAAACGCCAGAAATTTTGCTAAATTTTTGTATTAATTTTTTTTAAAAAATGACTCCAAGTTGCAGATTTCTGCCTTTCAAGATATATATGCCCCAAATTTTACATTCTAAGTTAAACTGTATGGCCTATATAGTGCCAAACATACACACGCGCACTCTTTGCTATTAGTGGGTAAAATATATGCAACAATGGTTAGGGAAAACTTACGCTTACAAAAACCTTTGAAATCATTTTTTGGAGAGAGAATTTATGCATTGTCATTTTTTAATACTAATTTTACAGGACATGAAATTTATGTCAGTATAAGACTATTTACAGAATAATTATTTACAATTTTATATGAGGTATTTTGAATAAATGTATATCTTAAATTTGGATAAACTACAAGGAAAGTTCTTGATATAAAATACGTTATCTAACCGGTTAGAAGGGCGCAGAATGGAAGAGAAGAGAGAGATAAAAACAATAAAGAAAGAGACGACAAACCATTCATGTATCACCAGAGAGAATCCCACTGGTATCAAATCCTACATGACTGTATTCAATTTTTTGATGAGTTAATAATTAGATGGAGGGAACAAGAACACTTAAACAAATGCTGACTATGGGTTGAACTTACTGGGAAATGTGAATACTAACTTAAAAGAAGAGATTCGTAAATTCCGTTGAGAACATCTGTGCGATATGTATCAGCAAATTAACAATCTCTGAAGTGTTAAAATCTGTAGAGTCCATCTGGGTCCTGTAGTTTTATTTTCCTTCTTGAGAACTGTTCTTTTAAGTGACTTTTGAAGTTTTAATTTCTGCTGATTATGATTGGCAATTTGGTCTCAGCTATTGTAAAATAGATACAGGGCATGTTTGCGTATATAGCTGTATATATTGCTAAAACCTATAATTTTTCTTCCTACCATGAATACAGTCGTCATAGAAAGATTGTTTCACAGTCAACTGTATTGGATAATGCCGGATGCCGCCTCATTGATCCCCAAAGCTTGGCGACAAATTTGGCGACTTGAAGACGAATTTGGAGACTTTCTCAACAAAATGGATATTACTCATTACTTCGAGAATTTTACCGATCCGCCCATTAGGAACCAAGATATGCAACGGCACGTCCATCTAGCCCCACCTCCCGGGAACTATAAATAGCCGGCCCCCTCAAGCAGCGAGTTATCATGAATTGGTCATGATGAATTGCAGTTGGAGTAGCGAGTCGGCAGCTAAAAAGAGAAGAGACAGAGGAGTATTTCAGCCGTCTGGAGAGACCGTAGAACAAAGCTCTCATGCTGAATCCTATTTGGCCGTTTTGTGTGCTACGGACGCTGTTGATACCGGTTTTCTACTTGTGTGCTACTGTTGTTCTGAGCTGCTGTGTGTTCTTGTCAGTGGCACATATTTGTTGACTTAGTACTGTTCTGTATTCGTGTAAATTAACGTCGTGGTTGTGTTTCTATTGAGGTCTGCTGATTGTGTTTTCCAACCATACACCCACCACACAAACGAGCCTGGCAGTGAAATCTGTAACAATATATTACGTATACATTCGAGTATAACTGGAAAATATTTACGAAATATAGCTGTGACTTAACTAAATGAAAAATAATGTAAACAGCCGTTTGACGAATACAGGAATTGTATACAAGTAACAGGAGCACACATAGAAAACAACCATCACACTTCAGAAAATGTACAGTGAATGTCAAAATCCATGTTCACAATAGATTTGATGAGTATACTAAAGGCTTTATCACACGGGGAAATTTCGTCAGCACTTTTCCGTTTCTACCCTCAATATTGTCCGCAAACGAAATTCAACCAATCATGTGAAACTTTGAAGTGACGTCACACGAATGATAAGGCCTTAGTCTTCGGCTACCATCTCTTTTAGCTGTGTTGTTAATTTTTTAGCTGTTGAAATATTAATTTAGAGTTCAAGAAAATTTAAAAGTGCATCATTGCTACTTGACATGACTAAGAAATGTACATTTAATGAAAAGCGATTTTCATGCGAAAATGAGTTATTCTTTTTTCTGAAATATGAAGTCATAAATTTGGCCTTAGATTTTAATCTCAAAGAATTTGACTCTAAGTGGTTGGTTTGTGTAGTTTAATGTCGCAAGAGCCATGTTTGGCCATACTGCGTCAATCAAATGGTAAAAGTATAAAATTATTTTAAAGGACAACTATTTGGGAAAATATCACAGGTAACAAATGAAAAAAAAAAAATCCTAAAAAAATGACTTTAACAGCTAAAAGAAAAAACACGAGAAACTGAAATAACGGTAAAAAGAAAAGTTCGACTGAAACAGAAAAACAAAAAAATCTCTATACAAGTAAGAAAGCCAATAGCTCTCAAGTGGCGAATTACTTCTTGGAAAATGTTCCTATTTGACGATACTCTTTTGCTATACAGTTGAACTTATCATAGAAATTAAGGTAAACGTCTGATCTTACAAATTAATACATTTGGGGAAGACTGAAAGCTTTGTTGTCTTTTTTTAGTTAAAATATTAGAAAAAAATGGAACCGAAATTGCAATGATTGTGAAATTCTGATGAAATAAAAGAGAGTAAATTAGGTTAAGAGAAAACGTCCGTTATCACGTTATAAAAAGTATCAATTTGTAACTGTTGTGAGATAATATTTTACTGGGCAAAATTCATCGAAGGAAATAAATATCATTTAATGATAATGAGCTGAGAAATAAATTTCAACAATTGAATAACATCAAACAATGGAAAGATTAAAGATTACTAATTCACCTCGTTAATGAGTAAAAGTAGGATGACTTCATATTTTTTAAACTTTTTTTAATAATTATCTCTAAAAACATTAATAAAAAAATTGAAGACAATTAGTTAATGTAAAAACAATAAGATAAAACATAATACAATGCCCCATATGAGAGATCAGAATGAAAAATAAAAGGTATCGCAAGACATGAGTAATATGGGAAGTGAAACCTCGCAAATGCACTAATATAAAATTATGATAAGTTAGATTTTCTTAACAACAGTGAAAAGTATTGTAATAAGTATAAAAAAGATCAAAATTTAATTTTTTGCAAAGAATTCATCATCATCATCCAGCACACACACACACACACACACACACACACACACACACACACACACAC
>JAPMOQ010001652.1:3038133-3054432 GCA_026543055.1 Argiope trifasciata
CACACACACACACACACACACACACACACACACACACACACACACACATAGTTTAATTTAGTTATATTAACGTTCCGTTTTGAAGCAACACTAGGGCTATTTTGCGACTTACCACGTCATTTCGCACCGCTCGTCAGATGACGAGGACGAACACCTCATCTGACACCCCCCTCTCCAAACTTCCACATCACACCAGCGGAAGGACGTTTGACACCGACGGATTTAACGTGCACCAGACCCGCTTACATGGTAGTTCTTCGGTATATTAATAAGTATTGCCTCGTTTTTGCCTCCTTCTGATAAACAAATTTTATAGAAAAAATACTTCGATAGCAACAATTCTTTATACTTTCGGGCTGAAAAAATAATTTTTAAACTCAAACTTCCGACTTCAGCTTTTTAACCGGAGTTTGTGATATTTCGTTGGAAAGCTCTTAGCAGACACTATTCGGTTCACTATTCTGAAACGACATAATTTCGGATGTTCTATCTCACTAAGGAGTGACACACGGAAGGATATGCGTTTTATTGTTAAATGTTAACATCTCCCCTCACCCCTATTATGCCCAAAAGCGTAGTGGATATTAGAATCCGCTGGCAAACAATATATTTCCTTCCATCTTTAAAGTTGAAAACTTTATAAAAAATGTAGGTGCAATTGAAGGATTAGAGATAATTAACCACTTCGCATACAATGAAGTGCCTGAGACGCGCATCGAATTATTGAATTTCTAATTTTTAATCTGCATTTAAGTGAAAAGTATTAAATAATTTAAAATGAAAAAAAGTCACTTGAAACGTGTTATTATTAAAGAAATAAAAACAATAGAAAATATTCCAATGAGGGAGTTATTAAATTCGTCATTTAATTAGGAAGTTAAGTAAATTCGTATGTCAAGAGGTTAAATTTCCTATTTCTTCAATCATTAAAAATCTCTTTCAATTGTTATTGCAGTGATCGAAAAATTTTCAGTATAGAAATTGCTTGTTATAATGTGAAACTAATCAACATAATTTTGATGTTTTTACATCTTTATTGGTAAGGGAGTCATTAGAAAACAAAAACTAGAGCTTTTATTTATTACAATTGTTATTTGTTGGTTCGCAATTCGAAGCAAAACTATATCATGTCCCCAAGATAATATTTCTGGAAGATTCCAATAGGGTTTTATAAGTGTCACCCAGTATCATACATTGTATATTGATTTGTGATGGTCTAGTTGCATTCTGCTACATTTTAAATTAATTATTACGAGTGATGATGATGTCGTGTCCGTGTTTCCACGGAAATGGGATGCAGCAGCTTCTGAGGGTATAGACCCCTGAACAACCAGAGGGCAGAAGTCTGACTTCTAGCTCATATGAAGATGAAAGACACATTCGCTAGCACAATCCCCTTTTACAGGGGGGCACATTTATACATCTCATAGATAGAACACAGAACAACCATGCCCGAACCGGGACTCGAACCTGGAACGTCCTGATCACGGGGAAGACACGCTATCTCTATGCCAGGACGCCGGCAGCTATTACAAGTTATGAAAAATTTTACATATAGATTGAATTATATTCGACATCATTGCATATTAGGCATAAACTCTGAATCTTATGGGGCCGCGGTAGCCTGGTGGAAAGAACTCGGCTTCGTAACCGTAGGGTTTTAGGTTCCAGATCTGATTCCACCGAAGAACCGCGGTGTAAGCGGGTCTGGTGCACGTTAAATCCGGCGGGGCCATACTTTCTCTCGCTGGTATGGTGTGGAAGTTTTGAGAGGAGGTGCCAACTCAGGTGTCGTTCATGGTTCAGAATGACGAGGTACGTCTCAAAATAGCCCTAGTGTTGCTTGAAAACGGGACGTTAATATCACTAAACTAAACCGAGCTTTATGCTCAACTTTAGTACATTAAAGCAAATCCTATTTACATTCTAAAAAAAAAGAATTTGTGTTTTTCTTTTAAGTTCTAAGCCAAAAAAGGGCTCTTTACAAAACCCAATTTATGTGTAAAAAACACCAGTATGTTATATTTTTAGAGGCTTTGTTATTCCATGTATATTCCTCACGCGTTTTGTATTCAAAATGTGTGCGTCGTAATACTATTCTTTTTGTTATGATAAGCTGAATGAGAACTTTCTTGAACTTTCCATTTTTATGACAGATAACTATCAATAAAAATGAAAAAACGAGAAATAACTCCGTTAACTTAGATTATCAGTTGCCATTGTCTCAATCAAAAACAACACTCTTCTTTTCAAACCTAATTGTGACAGACACTTTCAGAAATGTGTTAGATTTTTTATCTATAAATATATCAGTAAAGATCGATTCGAGTTTGATTAGTGCAAGTTCAATGAAATAATTTTTAATTTTTAGCTACGCAAACGCAAGGAGATTACTTTCTGCAAAAGTATAAATATTAAATAATATCAAAAAGAATATAATTCATGTTTTCTGTAATTTAAATACTATACAATTTTGGGAATAAGGAAAACAAAATTATTATATTTAGTGCAAATGCAAAATGAGAGAAACTATTCGAAATGTATAATTTTATCAAATATAATTTCATCAAGGAAGATTTATATGGAAAATAAATAATTTTTTTAATTTTTGTGCAGTTTGACAAATTTTTATTCTAATCAAGAATTAGAATTCTCAATCTTTTTTCAAATGTGTACAATTAAATGCTTGCGCATGAGTTTTTATGAAACAATTTTATAGATTGAGTTTGATTCCTTTACAAATTTAAAGAAAAAACTTAAAGAAAATTAAAAAAATAGAATGAGAATATTTGATGATATATTGTGAGTTTTATTTAAATTTTAGAAAAACTTAAACCAAGGAAAAATAAATTGAAATATTAGAGTTAGAAAAAGGCCTACAATTGTGGCATTAAAGCTTTTGATGGTTAGCCTTTTAAGGTTGCAAGACTTTTTTTAAATATGATAAAGATCCATTTTTATATTTCTCATTTATGCATCTTTTAAACTTTAATTTATTTTCATAACAATCCCAGCACATTCGTAACACTGTTGGGATTAAGTATTTAGTTTTTACGTCACAAAGGATAGAAAGTTTCTATTTCACTCTGCCTTCAAAATTTTTTGCTTCATTTCATTATTTCTTTAAAGGAGAAATTTTTTCTAGAAAGTTGGAAACAATATTTCCTTTTCTGCCTGTTCATTTAAAAAGCGGGGAAAGAGTAGAACATTTGGGACTATCCCATAACTGGTAGGTGGGGAAAGGACATTGCGACTATTAGATCAGTATTAAGGTGGGTTCACAATATTCTAACTATTGCGAGCAATAGAAGATCAGGCCTACGTCTGGAAAATCATGTGAAGCCAAAGGAAAATAGTTGTCCCGTCGGGACAACCATTGGCCACTATCGCAACGACGTTGTCTCGACTGTTCATATGAAGACTATACAGGGACAACAGCAGAGAGGCAACGATTGCGCGCAATAGAGCTTGCTTTTCCTACATTGCTGATTTTTTAATTTCGGTATTTGGAATTATTAATTAATAGAAGACGAATTTTCTGCCTTAATTTAAACGATGATGAAGAAGAATGCGAAAAAAATCGTTTCATTTTCCAATCAAATTATAGTGAACTCCAAAAAAACTTCGAATTCATTTAAATTGTTAAAGCTCTTTAGAAAAACATTCAATGAAATAAATTCAGTTCTTAATGTTGTATTTAAGTTAGTGAAAATCAGAGCACTTGACAACGATTAAATAATTTTTAATTAAATATCTACCTGTGCTAAACATTTCTTCATTTTATAAAACATACAAAATTAAAAAAATGTATATTTATTACTATTTATGACAAATGTTATTACATAGACAAATGTTAAATGAGGACTATATTACCGACGAGATATCAATCTAAATGTCAATTCTTCCGGCTATTGACATTTTTATACAAAAACAAACAAATAATTAAATGAAAGAAAATAAAGGTATTCTTCATATATGTATTAGAACAGTGATTCTCAACCTGTGGGGCGCGTCCCCCTAGGGGGGCGAGAGCACACTAATGAGGGGGCGCGAGCATATCCAAGAGAAAATGTTATTAAAAAAAATTCGTTAAGTGACTGAAAGGAAAGAACACACACAAACATACAAAACAAAATGCATTTCGACATAATTAATAATTAACTTATTAAATTAAAACAACTTACTAAATTAAAAACAAATTTAATAATTATTAGTGACTTCCTTGGGCCTGTCTTGCAGAGCAAAGTTTTTCGAAGGAGGGTTTAATATTAGAGATAGAAACTCTCAGTTCTTTTTCTATATTTAGCTGAGATCTATATTTTGTCTTCAAAGAAGCCACCACAGAAAATCTAGTTTCACAAAGGTAAGATGTTCAAAATGGTAGTAGAATGCTAAATGCCATTGTTTTTAGTGCAGAAAACTCATCATCCACTCCTGTCTAAAATTCAAGGACTGATTTATTACTTAATTGCCTTTTTGTTTCGCCGCTTTCCCTGCAGTCTATGAAGGTTTCTTCCTCTTCAATTGAGAGTTCTTCGGGAGTATTTTGAAATGGATCCCTTACCCACTTGTAACTTGGTATCAGTATGTTGTCAGCAAGAAAGTACTTTTTAAAATTCCTTGCAAGCATTGCTGAATGGTTTTCAATGGTTACAAAAACAACTTTTACACGTTGTTCTTCACCTGTGTAAGTTTCAATACAATCATTCAAATTTGCAAACATTGTTAAGTTTTCTTGCTTTAAATTTCTGTTCCACAATTCCAATTTCCTACAAAAAGCATCAACTTTATCAGTCGTATCCAATATATGTGTATTTGCTCCTTGCAGTTGAAGATTCATTTAATTTCTTCAATATGTCGACCATGTAGCTTAATTTCATTACAAATAAACTATCGGGAAAATTCTCAGCTTCGTTTTCTCAGCACAAGCGTTTCCAAATGTCGTTTAAATTTATTAGGTTTCATGCTGTCTGCCGCCAACATTTTTGAGCAAATGATACACAGGGACCTTTCTTCTTCATTTACTTCAGTACTAGTGAACCCAAAATTTAAGTATTCTTGAGAATATTTTCTTGATTTTATTTTCGGAACCACGCTCGTCTGCGTACTTGTTAATGCTTGTCTATCGTCTAATGCTCGCTTACGCCTGCTTAAAAATTTATCCATGATTCTGCATAAGTCTGCTGCCGTGAGTATTTAATACGGTGAATTGCAATTACACGAAAATATATATAACATACACATTCAGAATAGATTCAATAGCGATAGAAGAATCAACTCGAATGGGATTGTCTGGAATTGAAATTGGCGTCAATGAACTTTCTCCTTCTCCCTATGCAAAAATATTTGTACACATCTGCGCACGCTCCTAACTTAACTTTTAAGCCGAATAGACAAATTCCAGACAAATGGAAACTTCTCGCGAAACCGTGAGAATGCCAGGCATTGCGGGACGCAAGTGCAATAAATAGTCACAGGATTCTTGTTTTTTTAATGCTGAGGATCGGTGTTGGAAAAAGTTAATAAATTTCCGTATTCTTGGTAATTTGCAAAGTTTAAAATTAAGGTTGTAGTGTAGGTTTTTAGCACCAAAATACTCAAAATACATTATAATTGCATACATTTTATTGTATGCGGTGGGGGGCGCGATGAAAATTATGATTGAAAATTGGGCCGTGAATACTAAAAGGTTGAGAAACACTGTATTAGAAAATTCAACATATTTAAACTGGCATAAGAAACAGATTTTAGCCCACAGTAATTGGAAGTATTTGAAAGATGAGATATCTCGTCGGTAGCGTTGAAAGTGTGGAAGCTTAATTTTTATTGTCAGTTCTATGCAATATTTTGCTTTTTTTTAAAAAAAATCTTTAAATTTAAATTTTTGACTGAATTTATGTTAGTGATATTAAATTCGTAATAAGCAGGGAGTTTTTAAAAATTTAAGTTATGATTTTACCTCTTTTTCAAAATATATCCCTTTTTACAGTCCCTTACAAGAAGTATGACAGAGGTTTTACTGTATCTTAGTGTATTTAAAAAACTATTCGCTCTTCCGAAATAAAATCTAAACAATTCCGATTTGGGAATGAAATAAATTGAATTTAAGTATGACTCATCTTTTTTTTGAAATTTCCTAGATTTTCAAAATTTTAATAACTTTGCAATATTATAAAATCGCATCAAATAAACTATAGATAAAAAACAAAGGAATTGTGCAAGATTTGATTGTTATCAAAGAACGATCAAGGCGATTTCGTTCGATTTGTAAAAACAACAAAAAGTTCAAAAAAAAACTTTTTTTTTCTTTCTTTTTTTTTTCAAACTGATTTATTTATCTTAAAAGTTTTAATAATAGTAAAAGTGAATATATTCTTTGTGCGTCAATTATTTAATGCTTCAATTTAATCCTTGCGTCTTGAGTACTGAAGTTGGCACTAATATGCCTTGAAGAATAAGAAAATAATCTTTTCAAACTTTTATTTAGTTGAAATTTAAAAGAAAATTTTTGCCTTTTTAATTATACCTATAGGGAATATTATTCTGTAAAACTATTTCATAGCAATCTATTACTCTGAATTTTTTTTTTCGATTACAGTTTAAATATTAATGGATTTTTCTCATCATTTTTAGCAAATTAAAAAATAATTTTTAAATATCATTATTTATTGCTAAAATCTCAATATTGGTGTGAAGTCTATTCATTCATTTCCCCCCCCCCCATAATTTTACAATGCATCACCCACATTTTTGAATCTCAGGAAAAAAGAATTTATTTATTCTTTGGAAATTGATTCTGAAATAAATATTTAATTTAATTTAAACTCTATTTTAATAGGAAAATATTTTAAATACGAATATTAAATTGCTTTTTCAGCAAATTTTGAAATAATTTTTATATTATTGTATGAACAGATAATTAATCGTAATTATTATGTTCTATTTTATGTATAAAATAAATTTTCATAAAGTTAAAAGTTATAATAAATTTTTTTTAATATTAAAAATATAATTGTTGAAAATAAATCTCTTTTCCGATTAAATTTTAATCAATATTTTCAGTTTTTATTAAAAAAATAACGTGCGGTTATTTCAAAAAGGAGTTATTGATGAGCTGAAACTTAAGACAGTAGATTTAAATAATGATATTCCACAAGCTCAAATATGAATTAAAAAGAATTTTTTTGTAGAGCTTTGACTGCGAAATAATATTATTGATTATGAAAAATCTGATTTAATTTAAGAAATACCGCTACATGTGTGAAAAGGACCCTTCTTCATAAAAATTATTACGGACATTTTTTCCCCGTGCATTTTAAAATATTTTATTTTTAAAGGAAGAATAATGTTGCAAAAAAGTTAGTTGCTCTTTTTTTCCTTCCCTTAAATATATTTTCAAATTTTTTTCTTTACTTTAAAGCCATTTATGAAACCTTAGCTTCATAAATAACGTAGAAACATTGTATTAGGGTTTTTTTTTATTCGTTTTGTTTTCCATCTTGATATTCATAGAGAGAATCTTTGATTGGCATCCCTTTTCATGAATTAAAGCTTCTGTTAACAGTTTAATATTTTAACTGAATCTATTGTATGATATTTGGCAAATGTTTTGGCGATTAATGTTTGCCATATTATAAATAGTAGTCGAAAAACGAATTTGCTATCAACATCGTTTTTTCACCCTATTGAAACTAAAAGGTAACACAGAACTATACTTGTAGTCAAAAAATGTTAAACAAAATTTGTTATGTTTAAGTTATTGTGGTTACATGTTTCTAGAAATACAAATCTACAAACGTTAAACTTCTCCTTGAATTTGGCCCCATATTCGAGAGATGTGTACATCACAGATGTTAAGTCTGAGTACTGAATTTTGAACGGCTTGTATTTTGTACCAAGTTCACTTTCACAAGAACTTCACTGTTTTGTTTATATGATCCCACGCAAAATGTCAATAAGATTTAAGAAAATGTTAAAAAAGACAATAAAAAAGCAATACGAAGAATTTCAAATATTTTAGGCTGTTAAAGATGTTATCGATATTAATAATAAAGATGACTTTGCATGTGTATGTGTGTTTATTTCTATTCTATATACAAGCCCGTTAAACCTACAGCTTCCAAATTTGGCACATTCATAACATGGAAGCTTAGAATCCACACATAGAAGCGTTTTTTAAAAATTTTTATTGGAATTTTAATTAATTAAATATTAAGCAGTATTTAGACATTTTCGAGCGATAACTTTGGAAAATATTAACGAAAAAACTTAGGTTTAAATTGACTTATTAAAATTTTAATTAAATAAATTTAAATTAAATATTTTAAATTAAATTTTTAATTAAATTTATAAAAAATAATTTAATGGCTTCAATAATAGTATGAGTTATACGACTATTAATATTTAAAAAGCTCAAAAATAATTTACTGAAGAAGCTCAAAGAGGCCAAGTTAAAAAGGAATGAACGATTATTAACCTCGGCGAATCAACTGTTCTCCAAAGGCGGCTATTTTTAGATTTACAAAAGTTATTTTATTGCTTATTTTTATATGTTATTTTATTAAAGCGGAAAATATTATGAATTTGGACAAAAATGTATGAACTTTTCATGAAACATTCCATCCTGAAATTTCCTATCTACAGAAATTAGTTTTTAAATTTCTTCAAACATTTACCCAGCTTTTTACATTTCTGATTAATGGGATGTATTCTTATGACGTCGCTATCACGTGACAAAAGCAGTTCTTTTTAAACAAACTTATTAAAACTCCATAATGACATTGACATAGAAGAACAAATGCTCGTTATATAAAAATGATGTCACGCTTATTACGTGAGCTTGAAATTCATCCAGTTCTGGTTTGTACATTACAGTCCTGGTGTTTACTTGCCATGGAATTGTTAACTTTTACGGCCACGTTTACTTTTAATTCCATGGAATAGAAATTCCATAAACTATGTGGTTTAATTCAAGATCGTGCACATGCGTTTGTCAAAATCTTTAATTTCAAAAAAAGAAAACAACAAAAATACAATCAGCACTGGAGGCTATTGGTAATGGCAACTCCAATTTATCCCAAAACATCAACAGCCTCATTTGCGCATTAAAAAATCATGCATCCTCCAGTGGATTCCTGCTCATGTGGGAATGAAAGCTCTGATGGTCAAAGCCAAACCTAAAGCATCAACCAAATTCTGCCACTTCAGAAGATGTTAACGCAGTAGCAAAACGCAGACTTTTAAAGCAAACTTTCAAAAAGCCCTCCATTCCGTATCTCGATTGCCCCAGTTACCTTTCTTCAATCATGGCAATCCTCGCTGGCCATTTTAAAGACATGAAAATAGCACTAGAAAATAATTCCAGATCCTACTCCGTTTGCAAGCATTGCCCCTCATCACAATGAAGCCCAGAACACATCTTCAACTGCCCTGCCATTGTTGCTGCCATCTTTAGACTCTTCGGCCCTCTTTAGAGGGAAGATGTTCTTTACAGCCTTCAAGTTCCGAGGCTCATTGAGCCCGTTCTAAAGACCTTTGGACACATTTGAATTTTTTGCTATCCGTGGGAAACGACAACAACAACAAAAATAACTTTAATATGAAGTGCATCATTAAAATTTCAACAAGTTGAAGGTTTTGAAGTGAATTTTAATGTGTATACAAACTGATACGGTTGTAGTTGGTGATGATGTCGTGTTCGTGTTTCCACAGAAAGAGGGTGCAGTAGCGTCTGAGGGTAGACCCCTGAGCACCCAGAGGTCAGAAGTCTGACTTCCAGCTCAAATGAAGGTGACACACACATTCGCTTGCACAACCCCTTTTTACAGTGGGGGCACATTCATACATCTTACAGATAGAACACAGAACAACCATGCCCGAACCGGGAATCGAACGCGGGACGTCCAGATCACAAGGAAGATTCGCTACCTCTATGCCAGGACGCCGACAACTGATACGGTTAATGCTATAAAAAGTGAAACTTATTTTACTTACATACATATGCATTTGATATCCTGAAGAAAAGTTATTCCCCATAGTTGATCTTGCTGTGCTGGTGTCAGAATCTCAACTTCAAAGCTGAAAGATTCAAGGTTTCAAATCCTGTTCCGTCAAAAGACTCTCGTGTTTGATGGACTATTTCATGCTAAATCCTTTAGGGCCAATTGTTCTTGTGTGATAGCTAGATTGGAGAAGGGAGGCATACAGCTCATGTATCATCTTTGTCTTCTGATTATGGTTCAATATTGTGAAAGCCATCCTAAATTGCTCCTCATATTGCTTCAAAATGGGAGGGATTTTAAATAAGATAAAAACTAAACTCGCGATTTAAATTTGTGATTGAGAAGTTACGTAAGTGAAAGCTAATAAAGTCTAATTATACACTGACTTCCACATTAGTTCCACAAGTTAGGAATTCACTGATACAGTCTGCTTCCGAACCAATCAGAAAGTGAAATAAATTGATGAAGTGACTTTTTTTGTGTGTGTATAATAGGAAACACGAGCTACTTCCGGTCTCTCTTCCTGGCCCATTATCAGAAAAAATGATTTATTTCTTTTTTCGATTTCCTGTCAGCGCTTCTACATGTTTTTGTGTATTCTGTACTTTATAAAATGATTTTTAACACGCGAAAACGGAATTATAGTTATACAGGTGTAAAGTTTGGTTCAATAAAATGTTTATTGCCTGTTTTAAAGGATAATTTCGCAAAAATATTTTTATTCTCAGAAATTTCTTGTATATTTATGCAAATATTTATTTGGGGTTTTAATTTTAACATTATTTTCTGTACGTTTTAAATTCAATTTTCTAACTTTTTTAATCAAAGTGTAATTTAATTTTTATTGCAGACAAATGGATGAAATAATTACTTTAAAGCCTTTTTTAAAGTTAAGGAAATTGTCGAAGATCAATGATGCATTTCAAACATTTGCTGCCAAATTTAGTGAGGTTTATTTGAAAAGTATGTACAGATTTCAATAGGGACCAGAGACGGGGCTCGGCATTTTCGGTTCAGGGCATTGCAAATTATGAAGGTACTTTTTCATATCAACTGATAAATTTGTTTTGACATTTCTGCACATTTTAAAAATGAGCAATAAATTATTAATTTTAAAAAATATTTTTTTCGTTTTATTACCTATGTGAAAATACATATGCCTTTAGTTATTTACTACTAGCCGCTTTTGGCAACCAGCCGGTTATCCAATCTTAGTGCTGTTTAAAATTATGTTAAATGTCTTATGTAACGTCATTGTCACTTAAATACTTTATCTAACTTGTCTTTTAATAGCTACTTCCTCAAAATATGTTTAAGGTACAAATTTTGATAGTCATTTAATTAACCGATGCATTTATAAAAACCTTACGTACGTATTGTACTATATATCTCTCCAATTATATGTTAGCTCTCGCAAAATTTCAACTTTAAATTAAAGTGAAAAAGATTAAACTGCAAGTTGATACAAAAACATCTTTTTTCTCGAAACCAAGCATTTTTTAAAAATATAAGTAAAAGAAAATCATTAGATGTACTACTGAATTTAAGTATACCTAATTTGCTGCTAAAGTTTTATTTTATTGTTGAAAAATATGATTAAATTATTTCTTAAAAATACATTAAAAATAGAATTTTAATTTAATGATTAAAATATTAGTATTACTGAAAGGATATTTTTTAAATTTTTAATGTGATGTAAAAATGAATTTTGTGCTATTATATTTTTGAAAATTAGGGTACAAAAACAGGGAATTTTTCTTAATTTTAATTTAAATTATGATTAAAAATTTTTAAAAACTCTCTCCTAGGTGCACATTCTTGACCTTCAAGGTATACAGGGGCCAAATTCGATAGATGTAGGTCCAACGGTCTGACCTGTAGAGCGCTAACACACGCACATATACATACATCACACACATACATTGAGTTTATTATAAGTATAAATGAATGTGTGTGTGTGTGAAAAAGTGCTGAAATTTAGCATTTTGGTGCATTTTTAATTAATTAAATTTTGAATACAATATTTTAAAATTGCCTTGTAGGTGCAATTCTCACCAGGTACAAATTTAGTAACTATTGGTTACACGTTATGGTTTATAGAGTGCCAATACGCACATGTATACTTAATTTTCAGTAGAAGTAGAGGTAATTCGAAAATATTTAATATTTGAATATTACTGTTTTGAACCGTAACCAATCTTTTTCTGAGTTTTTCGAAGCCAAATTCCTATTCTATTTCTTTATTTATGTCTCTCTCTCTCTCTCTCTCTCTCTCTATATATATATATATATATAGAGAGAGAGAGAGAGAGAGAGATAGACAGACAAACAGACAGACTGATAAACATTTTCCAAAAATGTGTTTTTCGAAATCAAGATGATTTGAAACGTGGATATTCGTTAAAATAATCTTGAGATCAAATTTTTTGACGATTATTGTACTTTATGCAACGTGTGCGAGAAAGTAAAATACATTATTTTTAAACACCATTCATGGATTCATTTTATTCCCTATCTTAATATTATTCTTTCATAAACTGCATCTCCTTATTTTTATCAGGTACAAATTAAATTTCGCTATTGCAAACTTTATATGAATTTACTAATATCAAATTAAGTATAAGTAGCCAATATAATGAGTAAGAAAAATAAGCAATATCTATTTCATTTTTCATAATAATAATAAGTTTTGGAGGGATAATTCTAAATTTTTGACATGTATATAGCTTGATTTGTATGCACTCGTTCCCTGTAGCTACAAATAGTTTAAAAACCAGTTTAAAAATTTTGTTATTCCGAACCAAAATTCTAATTTAAAATGCGTCTTTTCGATAAGAATCTTTTTTAAAAAAACATTTTATCCAAAAATGCTTGTTATTCTATATAATGTCAAGGCCACTTATGTAAAGTTTTAAAACAGGCATTTCTGAATTGTTCGCATAATTAATAAAAGTATTGTATAAATAACAAGTTGTTTTTTAAATTTTTTAAATACGACATTCCTATGGCTACATTATTAGATGAAGTTTTTGTAGGAGTAAACTACTAACATTATGTAAATTTTTTCTGTATAATTATGAAATATGTTTAGGTACCAAGTACAATTTTTCGAATTAAAATTCTATGAAAACAACTGGTATTAGAAAGTAAAAAAATTTTTAAAATAAACAATAGACGTGCCATAGTTAATTCCCTCTGGTATGCAAGACGAAAAATCATATAAATTGATTTCAAACCTGGCAAAATCTTATTTCAAATTTCACCAAATGATTATCGAAAAATTCTTTAAAATAAAAGAAACTCAAATTTTTAACGAATTATTTTAAAAACCAGCCTACACTGTAGCCAATACTTGCCGAGAAAATACCGAGAGCTTTGTTGAATACATGATAACTTCCCACCAATAACCTGAGATGACGGTCTTCCATAACTTTCTTGCACGTTCTCTAATGAATTTGTCATGTCAAAGAATATCTTTCAGGACACTGGCATACAATAGTTACGAAATATTAATTTTTGAAGTGAATTTAACATTTTCACTGAATATGTCATTCTTGGCTGGTTTTTTGGTGATTAATCCATGGTATGTGGTTAACAGTGTCGAAAAAATCGAATTTGTGAGTAAGATACGTTTTTCTAAATCTTTTGAAGCAAAGATTTGACACAAAACTGCATTAGTAGTCACAAAATCTGATACCTAATTTGATATATTTTTGTCTCTGCTTTTGCATATTCCTGAAAGTACATACAAATTTTGAATTCGACTCAAAATTTGACTGATGTTTACAGAATGGATGTTAAATATGTGTATCGAATTTTATCGATTTATAGTTATAGTGTATATTTATATCACCCGAACAGACAGATTTAATCTGAACAGATTTTACTCAAAATTTGATAGAAATCTGTAAATTTGACTAAAAGACGGTATACCAAATTTTAACCATTAACTATTAGACCAGACTTTGAGCTATCCAAAGGAGGTTCATTTTTGTCTCTACGTTAATTAGAAGTTAAGATATTAATATCTTCCTAATGATCAGTAAACCGAAAATGGACATTTAAATAACTGGAAGTACCGATTTAAAGGGTCAAAAACATGGTAAAAATGTGTATAAACACAAATTTAGTTTTAAATACGAAAACTTATTTGCCAGAAACACAAAAGGCCAATAAAAGTTTTAATGGTGAATTGTGGAAATTAGTACCAAAAGATGTATTTGTTGAGCTCTGAATCCTCAGATTAGGGTTATTTATGTCTGTAATATATTTTAACGAAGGTTTTACAGAATAACTGAATATCCGTTAGGTTGTTTGAGTGTATCCTAGAGTAAATTCAGTGAAAACATTTGCTGATATCGATAGAGTTAAGAAAATGAATATAAGCAGTATTCACTTCCAAATGCAAAAACTGACAGAAAAAAATTGTTTAAAAAAGAAAATTATTAAAAGACGAGGAGGAAAAGGTATTGCCACTATCTGTTATAACTGCTCAGGGTTCTTCCACTCGGCCAGGAATTGTAAGATGACTCCAAAATGCATTATAAATGCGGCGGGTCGCACGCTACGAGAAGCTGTAACATCAAAGAAAAAATCACAGAACCAGTTTGCATCAACTGCAATGAAAAAGGTCACCTTGCTGCCTGGAAAGGGTGTAGAAAATATCCCAAACTCACCTACAAAGCCGGAAAACCCACCTACGCAGAAATTGTCAAAAAGCCATTCCCAACTCCCAAATCATATCCTCAGAAAACATCGTCCCAAGATAATATCCCGCAAGTTCCACCCCAAGTTTCAAGCTATATCCCACCCCAAGATGAAAATATTCCGAATAAAATCTACAATATGAAAGATGTCCTTGAAGCCCTTAGAACTTTAAAAGAAATATTGAATGAATTTCCTGGTTTACTGAAGGCTGCAGAGCTTGCCAAGACAGCGAAAACCGCAGAAGAAAAGAAGTTAATCATCCTCAATGCTATCATCTAGCGGCGAAGAGACTATTTCACCCATCCAGTAGCTGTCTTCTGATTGGCCCTCCCAGGTCGGCTCCCTGATCTTGCTCTCCCATTGGCTCCTCTGGCCTCTCCAGACTGATTCGGTTCCAGAAATGTTTCCTGGCCTTTTCTATCCTCATTTCGCCAAATTATATCGAAGATGATCACGACCAATACTGAAAGTCAGGTCTTCAGCAAATTGTCGTATTGGAGTTTAAGCCCCTGCGGGGCTAGGTACTCCTTAAACCATCATTATCGGGTATAACCTGTAAATAAAGGGAATTTTAAGTTTGCGCATCCATAATTTATTATTAAAACAAGTTACTGAATACTTTAAATGCATTTTTCTCAAAACTGATTTTTACTCTTTTCTTGCTCACTGCAAATCGAATAACACAAAATATTATTATCATATGACTATGAGATTTGATGGACTTTGTCTTAATACTATTTTCTATGGAATGAATTAAAAGAATTTATATAGAGTGAATAGTTTTTAATTTACAAAAGATTGTTTGAATAATAAAGTCATAAATTTACTAAAAATTTCATGATAAATCTTTGACTGGCAGTAAAATTTTTAATTTTTATTAGAACCATACGATCGCTGTTCGTTCTCTAGAGAAAACTATGTAATTTATTTTGGTATAAGTTTTGTTAGGATGAGAATTATAGTTTTTGATGCAGCTAATGTGATGTTTTATAAGAATTTGCTTAAATTTATGCCATTGAATGCCAATTTTCAAAAAGTTTTGATGTTTATTTCAAATTTTGACATCCTATTACTAATTTCGAATAATCTTAAAGCTAGAAATATGGTTAAAGAATGTCTACACCTTTTTTTTTTTTTTTTTTTTTTTTTTTTTGTCAAAAAGTGCTCTGAACGTGTTCGAATACTTTAACGCTGTGTACACTTTATGATCGAAATACCGATTTCGAATCACCGAGTAAATATAAATGCTGTTTGCACCAGAAAATTTTCATTATATGTGTCGTGTATGTCATGTAGGCCGAGAGACGATACGATTCGTTTTACATACACACAAAAGACATTTATTAGCATTAAGATACACAGGCACGAACGAGCATAACAACAACTACAACGAACAAGTACAACACAAAACTACGTCACACAGGTTCTCTCATCTGGTTGTTGCCAGATACATAACAGTTCCTCCCCGACAAAATATAGAGTCACAGGTCGAGTCTCTTTGGAGGTCTCCTGATTCGGGTTGAGCGTCGGAGTGGCACATCGGTTTTCGGCTTTCCGGAAGCGTCTGGTACCGACCCAGGCGGCATATCAT
>JAPMOQ010001652.1:3059432-3084282 GCA_026543055.1 Argiope trifasciata
TTTTTTTATTCTAATAACAGTCATCAAAATATTACACAAGAAAACGACACATGCTATTATTTGATTTTCTTTTATTGTAATAATAGTACATTACAAAATGGTTTGTCATGAATGATCACTTTAAGAAATAGACATTTTTAATGTTACGACAAATATTCTTCTAACTTACGAAAAAAGACATTAGCATAGCTAAGTATACATTTTGACAAATATGAAAAATGTGGACTGTATAGTGTTTCCAGAAATCAATAGCTTCAACCTATATATCATTTTCGGGATAAATGTTGTTAAATAAATTTATTATTCTATTAATTTTATTAACAGATAATCGAATCATTGGAAATTAAAATGAACCAATCCAGGTTATACTTTACTTACAAAATATTTTATAAACTTTAAAACTGAAAATTTGACATGAGCTACCATCTAGTGCAAAGTAGCTAAAAACTTTTTTTTATTGTTGCCAGAAAAAAATAGTTTTGTTTAAATTTAGAAATGGAGCTATTCAACATGAGAATTAAGCTTAGAGTGGAATTTATAAAAGAATGGAAAAAGTTGTCAGAATAAAGGGAATGGATGGCATTTAAAATAATATAATCAAAAGAAATGTTTCAAATTCAATATATGTAGGAAAAACAAATAATGTTAGCGTATTTGAAAATTTGAGAGAGCGATTCTTATCTTATTAATTCTCCTTATTATTTGATTTTTATTAAACATTATAGATGGCGCCACTATGAAGAGCATCTTATCTTAATCGGGATTTTTTTATTCTTCCAGAAAGAGGTTGTGACATTTTTTTATTTATTCTTCGGTACGTAGACAGCAATAATAACCTTGGAATTGTAGTAGCCCTTCCGATATTCTTTGAATATTTGTCCAAAAATATAGCTAAGGTTTTTAATTCCCTGAATGTTAATCCTTTACCTCTTGATAATTCCAAATTTTGAAATTAGGAAGGAATAAAACATTTTATGGTTTTGTTTAAAAGCTGCAGCAGTTTAAGACATATTTCAAGACTAATACATTTTTATGTCGTTTCAAAATATTTATTAGTGATGGTCAAAAATGTTTCGGAATGTGCAACAGCAATCCAACATGAAATAATATTTATACTTTTTTCATCTTTTGCTCACATAAGCGGAATAATACTGAATTTCTTAAAAAGAAATTGGTCTCTATTCGCACAAGATATTGTACGAGATGTCCAC
This sequence comes from Argiope trifasciata, assembly GCA_026543055.1. NCBI lineage: Eukaryota > Metazoa > Arthropoda > Arachnida > Araneae > Araneidae > Argiope > Argiope trifasciata. Next base: position 3,060,644 of record JAPMOQ010001652.1, read on the forward strand.
GATGCTGGTAGATGTTCTGAATGATGGTCAATATCGGGAATGTACTGAACATTTGTGCTGATAAGGGTGGGATTGATTAGCAAATAATTCTCTGTATCAATGATCGTTTGTGAGGGTGCTCCCCAAAGCGAAGTCGCAATCTTTGTAGTTTTCCGCATCCAGCCAGGGTACAATCAAGAAGTTATGACACATTGGATCACCGCGTGGATCACTTGGTTTAGCTTGAGGTTCCATAGATTCTGCATTGTACAGGTTGATAATATCCAACATCTTTGCCACCACCTAAACATAGATATATTAGTCAAAGATTAAACATATATTTTTTTGTTAAATACCATAAACTTTTAAAAGTAATACCAGTATCAGCATTTTAACCATTAACTGGGGAGTGCGGTCAGGGAGACCTCATTTTCTTTACACTCAAAATAAATTTTCTGATGATGTATCAGTATGAAAATCAGTCAATATATTTTAATGATATTATTCTTGATATATAGATATGTTTTAAATTTTTTTAAAATATATTATCGCTGATGAACGTTATTGCGTAGGAACATACATTTTCAACTCAAATTACATGTTACAATAAATAATATTCTTATAAACCCTATTATTTATACTTTTTAAATCATATTAATTTTTTTAGTGAGCACAGGTATATAGAAAACAGAATAATGTAAAATTTAACAATTATATGAAAAATAAAATAATGACAATGAGAAAAATCGGTCCTTTAATATCATCTTGTGTGACTTTGATAGGTCAGTTTTCTTGAACACTTTCAATATATAGGTTAAGAACTAGTATAAAAATCAATTTATAAATTATATATGTATTTCTTTTGGTATATTAATATATTTTATTAATATTTCAAAATGCATTATCACTAGAAAGATTAATTATGTTTGTGCATACATATCAGAATCAGTTGAATACAAACTTTCTTCGAAAAACTGTTCTGAATGGTTATCACTACAACGCAAAATTACAATTATTGCCAGTTTATTATTAGATACACTCTCATATTTCCTAAAAGTAAATTCAAATCATCGAGAGTAGAACGAATCATGTTGCAGAATGTTAAAATGCATTCAAACACTTTTCCGAATTCTGTGTTGAAAGGGGAAAAAAGAAAGAAACGGGGACAAAGGGCATTTTAACTTACCTCTGGGTGCTGGTCTGCTATATTTCTATATTCACATGGATCATCGGTAATGTTGAAGAGGCAGGGACTTTTGTCTGGCTGACAACTACTATACGCTTCCTTAGGGGGTGGCCTTTGACAATTAATTCTAAGACGCTCGTAGACATCGTACGGATTTTCGACGATCCACATTCCCATTTCCTTCAACACATCTTCCACGACGCTTCCTTCTTTGAAAACCCATTCAAAAGTAGCTGGACGGTTGAAACTTTCCAATCCGGAAGGTCCGTACCAGAAATCGAAACCCCTGCTAGTGTTCCCATTTACCACTTTCAGATCTTTCATCCTGAATGCAGAGGTTCCAAAAATGGGATCAAGATTCTGCAACATGGAGGTTCTTGGTGAGGGAGAATTTTCCAGAAACGTGTCCCACATGTTGAAACCGTCAATGGGACCCAAATCGTGAGGATTTCCTCCTGAAATATTAATTGTTCTTAAGAAAGAATGAATTTATTTAAACTAAATATAAGATCTTATGGAATTCTTTCTTTTTTCTATTGGTTTAGAACAAGCAGTTAGCCAGTTATTAGAGGAGGATGTTCCTCCAGAGGTGTGTCTCACATATTAAAACTGTCGATGGGCCCAAAACCCATTAGGATTTCCTCCTGTGATATAAGTTATATTTACTTAAGAATGAATTTAATTAAATGAAATGTTAAGATATAGATTGAATAAATTGGCAATTTCTTTAATGAACTAGAACAAATAGTTAGCCAATTATTGGAGCGGGATGTTCCTCCAGAAGTGTGTCCCACGTATTAAAACAGTTGAAGGGGTCCCAAATCATTAGGATTTCCTCCTGTGATATAAGTTATATTTAAGTAAAAATGAATTTATTTAAATGAAATGTTAAGATATAGATTGAATTCATAGGCAATTACCCCCATCACAAATAATTAACTAGTGAGGAATTGGTGTGGAAAGTTTCTCTAGAAGTAAGTACCACATATTAAAAACGTCGATGGGTCCCAAATCATTAGGATTTCCTCCTCTGGTATATTTAAGTAAGAAGGAATTTATTTAAATGAAATGTTAAGCTATAGATTGAATCCATAGACAATTTTCCAATGGACTAGAACAAATAGTTGGCCAGTTATTTGTGAGGAATGATCTTCCAGAAGTGTGTCCCACTTGTTAAAATAGTCGAAGGGTCCTAAATTTGTAATTTTGAACAATGTTTAGAAGACGAGGACGACAGCTTAGCTTTCCCTCTTCAAACCTTCAAAGACACGACAGGGAGAGAGCTATTGGTCCTAACGAATTTAGAGAGCTGGCGCCACCTACACACAGTAAACGCAACCAACAAAAAGTCGTCAGACTCATTTGAAGCAACAAAAACTCTCTATGCTCGCTAAGTTAATTGGAGGTACCGAAGCACTCTCTTTGCTCGCCATAACACTTGGCACTAAAAACCCCATTCGTCTCTACTGAACTCACTGGTAGGGGAGTATTTTGGTGACATCTTTATAAGCCAGTAACAGCCAATAGACATTGGTGCACGATTTTGCCGAATGGTAAAGTTGCTGGACTACAAACCCGCACTTCGCAGGTTCAATCCGTCTCCACAAGAGCAACATATCCTTTTACAAGACAGTTCTTAGGTTGAGGCAGATCTAGAATCTGAAAACCTCCAATTTCGAAGCCCAAACCTAACACTAGGCCACCGTGTAGACACCATCTTGGAAATAATTAATGACTTCACCTTAAAATATATTTTAAGGTGCACGAATTTTTTTTAAAAAAAATCATACATTACCTGCAGCTTTGTACAGAGTTGGGAGCCAGTCCGATACATGCATGAGCTGCTTCGCAACCAGCGGCTTCTGAAGATTGAGCAAAGGACTCCAAATGATAGCTGGTACGTGGATACCACCTTCCCAGGGGCTTTCCTTGTTTCCTCTCAGAGGGTAGTTGGATCCGTAACCACCCTCTTGTGGATTGACTTCACCGCCATTGTCAGAAACGAACAAAAAGATGCTGTTTTCCAGCATGTCTTTTTCGTGGAGGGCCCTGAAAACAGATCCAACGCCGTCGTCCAGAACTGATACGGTGGCTACAACATAATATGATATAAGAAGTTTGAAGCTCTAATCTCATATATTCTGTTTGGAATTTCAATGAAATTATGCAGTTAGACACGAGTCGAATTATATGTTTGTGTAACTTGGCTGTTTTGACTTTAATAGTAATACGTTAAAATCAATTACGTAAACAAGTTATAAAAAAAATTTAACTTGTTATAAAAATAAAAAAAAGCCTATTTTGATTTTATTAGTAATACGTTAAAATCAATTATGTAAACAAGTTATGAAAACTTTTAACAAGTTATAAAAAGATTTTAATTCGATTCCTACTTAGGTCAACAAAGAAAAATTTTATTTTAGCTACTTTTTATTATATAATTATCAAACACATTATTAAGTACAAAAAATGGTTGGTTTTCTCAAAAATTGAATTCGCATTCCTCACCTTCATACGAAAAATACTGAAATCCTTGCTTTTTACCGATTGAACTATTCTGTTGATTTCAATTTTCATTACAAACTGCTAAAACTCTATTTAAAGAATTATAAGTTAATTAAATTTAATTTACGAATTAATATTTGGGAAAAAAATTGTATTAACAGCAAGTGTCATCCACTACAAGCTTAAAAAATGTATTGGAACTTGAGTGGATGAATATGAAATGTATTTTATTAATAATTGGAAATTTGAACAATATATATATATATATAGTGTGTGTGTGCGCGTGAACTAATAGCATAAATTAAAAAAAGTGTTTTTTAAAATTTATTTTGTCTGTAATAAAATAGGTTAAAGTAAATGGAATTATTCTAGTGATTATGTATAATTGCATGTATTCACAATATTACTATACTTATTACTGATTCTAAATAATCCTTAATTATATATACTCATCGCTTTATTATGTTCATCGTAATATATACACATTGTTTAAGTTGATATTTGAAAGAAATATTATTTTTAAGGAAGCATTCCTAATAGTGCAAGAAAACATTTATAGCTGAAGTGTAGGTGAAGTCCAAAGGCTGATATATATAAATAAAATCCAAGAATAATGAATAAATAAGAGTACAATATGCTATATATTTTAAAACAATAAAAAAGATAATGATGCTGAATTTCTATAAATATACGAATAATCTAATTAAATTTTTCGGAAGTTATATGAGGATTGTGGACTTTTAAGATGCGAGCCTAAGTTGAGTTGTTCTGATGCCAGTATACTCGTAACATGGAAAAATTGGAATTTATTCTTCTAGTCGCATTTGCCACTTTATACCATGCCGTATATCAAAATATGCAAAAGACAAAGATTCATTTCAACTGCCTGTCTTGCCTTTAAACTTTCATCAATGTTTTCTTATTTGTTTTTCTGAATCTAAGATTATGATCAACATCATATTCTCAGAATGGTTAGAAAACCCCCCATTAAGTTTGCTCACAAGTGTGAATATTTTTAGGGAGAATAAAGTCTTTAGAAAGGAAAAAAATTTCAAGTATTTAAATACTGTTACAGGTTCTGTGAAATATTTCATGGTTTTAATATTTCTTGACTGTGCCACGAACGGCTTTAAAATAGTTTTTTTTCTCACATAAGTGTATCTATTTGCGTGCCATTTATTTACTGTTGCGGATTATCTGAAATTAGATAAGTGACCAAGATAACAGATGTCCGCTTTTGGAACAGATTTTGGCAACTTTAAGGCAGTTAAAACATCGATTAAATGCTTTAGATCCATCCTTCTTCTTGCATACAGCAGACCACCCCGCCACCACTGAACGTAACAGTATCGGCAGGATTTGCTGTGGTCGACTGCTGAATAAGTATTACCCAACCTTACATTGACCGAACAGTCAAACTAAGACTCCTTTCGGGGTAGTCAATAGCTGTCTTTCTCCCCATCTGCACACTCTCAAACAGTTGGAATGAAACTATCAGCCTTTAACATCATATCCTTCAGGGATTTGAGATGACCTGGTTGTAGATCCATCTTGAACATATTTTGATCAACATCAGGGTTTTTACTCTCAATAATCGATTTGTGTTATTGTTATTTCTAATGGCACTTTTCAAAGCCCGCTGATAGAAAACTTTAAGCGATCTAAGCGTAAATTAGCATCCTTTGTTTTTTCAGTAGTGCCAACTAGGGCCAAGAGTACGACATAGCTACTTCATGCATCACATTCGCTTGCACAACCCCTTTTTATAGGGGGGTGATTAAATACACACTACTCACTGATAGAACACAGAATAACAACCATGCCCTAACCGGGACGCCCGGAGCATGGGGAAGACATGCTATCCCTATGCCAAGATGCCATCATAAAATAAACATACTTAATCATGTTAAGAACACTTCCTATTCTAATCATTAGAAAATTTGTTTAGCAACTTCAAATACAAACAGCATATAACAATAACAACTATAACAATATCACAGCCCTATCAGCACAAGATTACGACATCTTTACAGTATTGTTCGAAATACTGAATGCTGACAAAATCGTGAAGATATTGTGACAATGTTATAGGACATTTTGTGCTAAAAGGGAATTATTTTATTAAAATGATTAGTCTTGCTGGGAACACAATTGTGAGGTGTCATTTAGTAAAATTCTACAGAAATAATTAGATATTTTTTTAAAGATCTCTGCACATTATCTAATTTTATCAAAATATCCTATAGCTTTTTAAAGTGATGGAACACATACCTGCATGAATTCGTCGATAAAAATGTTTTACGTGTTTAAATTTTGAAATAACTTCTGGTGGTGCTTCAGCTGGTTTAAAGGGGTTACCATAATGAATTGCCAGATGAGCTAGATACAGGAAAAGGGGCTGCAAATAGAAGAAAAATTTAAAAGTATGAACACTCGGAAACTCTTCATTTATGCACAGTATTATCTATGAATAATTTGAAAGTTTTGTGAATTGCATAGTAATTGTGTTTGATTAGCACAATAGTAACATTTTCGTTAAAAAATTCGGTTGAATATCGCATTAATTATTTTTTCATATGTTAACACTACATTGGAACTGTAGCAATTTTAATGTTTAGAATTTTATTTTATTAAGGACAACCAACACATAAAAAACCAACAGCCTCATTTACTGCATTAAAAAGTTATGCATCCTCCAGTGGATTCCCGCTCATGTGAGAATCGACGGTAATGAAAGCACTGATGCCCTCGCCAAAGTCACCCGCGAGTTGGATCAGCCAAATTCTATCACCTCTCAAGATGTTAACGCAGTAGCAAAACGCACACTTTTAAAGCAAACTTTCAAAAAGCCCTCCATTCCGTTTCTCAATTGCCCCAGACACCTTTCTTGAATTATTGCAAGACTCCGCGCAGGCCACTTTAAAGACATCAAAATAGCACCAGACAATACTAGATCCTACTCCGTTTGCAAGCATTGCCTCTCAGCACAATGAAGCCCAGGACACATCTTCAACTGCCCTGCCAGTGCTGCTGCCATCTTTGGACTCTTCAACTCTCTTTCGAGGGAAGATGCTCTCTACAGCCTTTCAGGCTCAGAGGCTCGTCCTAAAGGCTTTTGGACATATTTGAACTTTTTATTATCCATAGAAAACGACATATAAAAAGTGTCGATATTTTGTTGTTCAATTCATAATAAGTAATTCATAAACGTATTTGGCTTCTAGAGAAAATTTATTGTTAAAAATTTTAAGCGTATTTAATATAATAAGGAACGGATTACTATTTTTATGAATTTCAAAATCACTGACCAAATTTCAAACTGCGTAGTTTGCCTTTCAACATTGTCACCTACAGTCTATTGCACAACTAACTAGAAGTTGATTATAAATGAGCGTCCCAGCTTTTTAGGACTATTAAAGGAAAACAAAATAAAACACAGCATTGCTGTTCGTCGGAAGGTACAAATAACATTTGAAGGTTTAAATTCAACATACTTATAAGTATTCTTTGTCACCATTTTTAGACTATACCACTGGATCCACATAATGTCTTTGAATTTCTTACAAGAATACGAACGATACCCTAACAATACGATAGCTCATTCCATACTTTTTGAGTATATTTTATATGAAAGCTTACAGTCTTAAGTTCGTGAACATCGATTGGAATGGTGAAATGCCTTTCTGTTTGATGCAGCTCAATAAAAAAAATCAAATATTTCCATTTACACAAACATGGATCTTTTCAAAGTTTCATACCAAGCATGCAGAAAAAATTGTGAGATGAGTAATAAATTTGCTTCGATATCCATTTCATTTCTGATGGATCTCGCAATGCTCGGGAATAGATGTGAGCAAGAGATGAAGAGAAAGCTTTTGGTGACGGAGTGGTTTACAAGTGCAGTTTTCATTGAAAAAGACAATATTTACAAGAACTGCTTAAGATTGTTCGCATTATTTGTAATCATGCAGATTTATCTGTGTTGACAGCTAACCATGTCTGACGTCATTGCAACGTGCTTATTGCTTATTTGCCAGGATTACATATAAAAAAGGTATTTTTTTTCCAAAAGAGAGACCAAAAAGACCAGATGGAGTAGAATGACCTCCTAATGTGTTAATTATTTTCTTTCGTTTTACTTAATGGCCCAAGTGTTGCTCTAGATTTATTTTTCTGATGTCTGTAATAAATTTTAACTTATTTAACTACTGAGTATTGCACCAAAGAATATTGCTCGTTATTGTTTCCAAAGAATAAGCGTTTCTCTGCATAAAACCCTTGTTACCGTCTCGTTTCCGGTAACATAAAGATTGCTTTCTCCAATAGCAATACATGCTTGATAGAGTCAGTGGGGTGATTGGATTGTATTACGAAAGATGCTAGTCACTTCACACACATGTACTTCGGCCACTTACGACGAGCCTTAATCTGACTCAATCATTAACAAGATTCTTCTGATGTCCCAAGAAAAAGTAATCGATGTTCGATAAATGGGGAGCTTGGGATGGTCTATGGACGAGACCACCACACCTAATCCGTCGTATCCGAATCGCCTACTGCTCTCAGCCGGCAATAGAACCAACTAATAGCTCTTTCTTCTTATATAATTTTCTGCGCATGCGTCCATATATTTCAGCACAGTAAATAACTGTTTTAAAATAAATGCACCACTGTTGAAAATTTCATTAAAATATTTTCAATTGTGTAGAAGTTGGAAATTAAACATCTTATTTCAACTGAATTGAGATATTCTGTATTCATGACAAAAGAAATGGATTATCGGGGTTTCCTACAAAAATATTATTCGTATCCTTGTTCTCTACTTCCTCTACAAGTTTGTACCATGAATTTGGAGTCTTTTGGTGTGAAGGTATAACGATTAGTTTGGTTAAAAAAATCACATCGGAAAATTTTGGCTTTAGGGATATTTGAGTAGGACATTTTGCATTCACATACTATTTACAATTATTAGATGATTGTAAATTAAACAAAAAAAAATTACGAAATTTTGGATTAATTTTAACTCTAAAGAGTATGGAAGAGTTACTTGTATTCAAAGCTATACCTTCTTCTAGTGTACAGTCGACCACCCCACCACCACTGAGCGTAGCAGTATCGACAGGATTTGTTGTGGTCGACTGTTGAATAAGTATTGTCCAACCTTACATGGACCGAACAGTCAAAGTAATATTACTTTCGGGGTAGTAAATATTCAAAGCTATACCGTCGGCTCTTTCAATTTTTATCGATTACTTCATCTTATGAACATGCAATAATTTTTTAATAAAAGACACATCTATTTTCTTGTTCGTACCTGCGATGTGTCATGATTGCGAATAATTTGTTCAGCAGCTTCAGTGAACAAATGCGTTGCATATTTCCCTTGCTTGTCCCTGGCAATTTCGGTGCCATTGTGAATGTCCAATCCAAAATAGACCTGAAAAAAATCAAAGTTATGTTCCTTTGCTAAAATTAAGAAGCACACAAAGATGTCACACAAAGAATAAGAGTTTTTTTTTTCCTAATATCTATAAAAACTACTTTTAATGCATGAAAATGACATATTTCTTTTAATTTCTCCCTTAACCTCTTGACAAACGAATTTACTTAACTTCCTACAGATGACACATCCTGCCTGGGATATTTATTATTATTTCCATTCTTATAATATTACTAGCTGTTATAATATTACGCGTTGTTGCCGCCGAAAAAATAATATTAAGTGCAATCAGTCAATAATTTGCCAATGTTTTTTGGGAATAGAATGAACGGTACGACAGTATATAAAATAAGAACAAACAAATATTCATTTTTATATATTAGATCTGTGTATTTTTTAGAATTGGAAAACTTGGTGTTCCTTCAGAATGGCAATGAAAGAAACTATTTATTGTATTTCGTGATTCGTTTAATATTCATGCAGAATTCTCAAATTTAATTATAGAAAATGTGATTAAAATATTTTTTTAAAAATTGATTAAACATAGAAAATATAAAATCATCAATATAGTTGAAAAGATAATTAGAGGAGGTTAATCCTTGATAAATAGATGCGGTTGAGATCCGATTTTTTAAAAATTAAATTTCAGATAATTGTACTATGTATATAATCATGCCATAGATGTAAGCAATAAGCTGACCAACTTTCATCGCAATTGGATGAACAGTTTACGATGGCATAAGAGACATACAGACAAACATTCGTTTTTATTTATATAGGTAAGGAGCATTTGACATGTTGAAGTGTTTCTAAATTATTTTTACTCCTTAAAAATAAAAATTTCAGTAATTCCATAATCGAATTCCCATTATTTGCAAAGACATTTTCTAGTGATTGGTTCTAAAATAATTTTTTTTGATAAATGCGAACTTAGAATCTGCAACATTTAATTAAAGCATTAGAAATTCGAGATATATATGTTTAAAAATATATAATTTTAGCCTGAAAAATAAAAATCGGGTTGTCAGTAATTTTGTTATAAAATATTTGTGGAACATATTTTCATTTATTGATAATTTACAATATGCAATTGCAATAGGCTATTTCTTCATTAAACTACTGATTCCGATTCCTCATGTCAGCTGAAATATCGGACCAAATCTCTGTGACATTTCAACAAACCTTATGTTAGGAAGAGCAAAGAGGAAAATATCTGATTTGTAGATCTTTTGTTCCAGTTCTGAAAATTAATTTTTATTTTTTGTAAATAATTTATTTTTCACTCAGTGGTTTTGAAACACTACATCATGAATTCAATTGATTTAATTACGCCTTACACTTTTGGAGAGAATAATTTGGAGTAACACAGAGTGGTTCATTATTGATTAATCAAACCCAGAGTGATTTTATGAACGCCTTAATTTAGTGCAAAGAAACTATATTTGTGAAAATTTATTCACTTTAATGGAAAAAGTAAAATTGTGCAATACTTTGTCTTGACTCTCAGCATTTTGGAAAATCATTTAGCACCCTTCTTATTGAAAAGTAAAGAATAGCATGAAGTATGTTACTTACTGGATTGTTGTCTAAAAAAGTGGTGTCATAAACAGTGTGGTCGTAATACCCAATGTAACCGCTGTAGTACCCAAAATACGAGTCGAATCCTCTGTATGTAGGAGTGTACTCTTTGTTCTGATAGCCCAAATGCCACTGAAACGTAGAGAAAAAATTAAAGGATACAACACGCAAAAGAAAAAAGTAATTATCTATACTAATAATAGATTAATGAATGTGCTTTAACGTTCAACATACTAGAAATTTGACATACAATTATCATATTTGGACATATATACTTTGAAGTTCAGGAATGTAACCTTCGATGCAGCGTTTTTGAGATTTTAAATAATTAAAAATTAAGCTGAATTTTTGGATAACTTCTGAAAATATTATCACTAAAAATAAATTTTTAAATTTTTAAAAATTTTAAAATTATCTTTTTTTATAATACCAATTTTACATTCATTTGAAGTTTTGTTAAATTTTGACAATTTCTTTAAAATATTCTTTTGCTTAATTTCTAACAATTGATTATATGGCTACTTTACATTTGAAATCATTTTCCATTGATTCAACAACTATCTGATAGCTAAATTTTTTTCATGCTGTAAGTTAAGGAAGAAGGATAGAGTGAAACGAAAATACTATGAAATTTAAAATATGTATGTACCGAATATTTACATTTTTGAGCTATGAAATCATGGGACTGTCTGTAATAGAAAAGTTACTGTATGCAATACACAGATTACGTAAAACAATTAAGATGTCATGGATTTAAAGACAAACAATTTGGGAGAATCCTGAAAATGAATTTACTTCTAAACGATTTATCCGAAAATAGATATACCCGATATTCTTGGCAAACTGAATCAGTTGTCAGTCACATGAGGTTAGTTGAATTAAAAATACAAAATAATTGCTTCCCTTACAAATGATAGCAACTTTATTTACAGTAGTGGTCTAGAATATTCAAACGAATATGGCAGAAAAGCGTTATTTGCTTTTGTAATAATTGTATAATCTAGTCATGCGTGATAATATATATATATATATATAACACGATAGGTTTAGTAAAAATGATAAATTCATGCCAAAGATTGGCCAACCAATGACCCCAATGTCCTTCAAGAAAGCAAGGCGTTCTCTGTCTTACCCAGGTCCACAATTCTCTTCTGGGGGTTGGGTATTATTAAAAAATATCCTGAAAAATATCGGTGAGACGAATCCCACTGATTAAAATGATACTTCCAGTAAAAAAAAAAGATCTTATGAATTACAGTAAAACATAAAATAGTTTTCGGCACTGAAATTAAAAAAAAAAAAAAGGAATTTAGGACTGAAAATTATTACATATTAGATCAATCATCTCTTGTACTATTTAAAAACTTACATAAATCTCAAAAAGCAAATTTATTTCGCTATATATATTAATAGAAAAATAAAAATTTATCAAGGCATTTACTAGTCTTCATTTTAGAATCTTGTTTTCCACACTTTCACTATTTCTAAGCTGTATTGTACCTACTACAATAAATTAATGCCGCACTCGCAAACTCACCTTTCCTACCATGTGTGTTTTATAACCCAATTTTTTCAGATGTTCGGGTAAAGTCTTTTCGCGTAAAGGAAGTCCTGAAGCTTCCCCCGGTCGAAGAGCAGAATGTTGAAGACCTAAAACATGAGTTTTCATTTAAAAACATGCATTTCATTAACAAAAAAAAGGTGATTTTCGAGCTAAAATAGGTAGTCGTTGATTTAGCAGTAATATGACTTCGATTCCAATAAGCTAATGCGAGCATTTAAGAGAAAGACATTTATCTACTTTTCGTTTTTTATTGAAATATATATTAATCTTAAGCAAATTGTGACATAAAATGTGTTACAGATATTGTTGGAATCTTTCATTCATACTTTGAAATTTTTCTTTTATGAATGAATCCTTTTCTGAAATGAATGAGTCTATTTATCATGTATTAAAAAAAGTTAATCTTAACTGTTTGCTATCGTTTGACTTAGTCACCATTCTACTTTGGATGGTACATTTAGAAGAATTATTCGTTTGCAACAGAATGGATGCAAAAGATTTTTCTACATATTTATGCAGGTACATTGTGAGGAAAGTTTTTAGTTCTAAAGAGCCCATTGCTCAAATCGATCGATAATATATTGAAAATTTGTAATGTTACATGATGGGTTTTTATACAAGGGCTACCAAGTGCTATCTTTCTTTCTTTTTTTTTATTAAATAGCAGGTGCATCTTTTGAATTATCAGAAGTAATTTTTTTAAAAAAATATAGAACATAAAAATGCACGCAGAGCTGTTTGAAGTGAAAAAATTATTCCTTGCAAACCCTAGTCAGGTAATTAGAAGAAAATACACATCCCAGTTTAGCAATAATCTATGTTTATTAGTTTTAAGTAATTCGTAAAAATAAAGGAGAACAAATTACATGTGTGATTCAGCATTTACATAATTAAAGAATATTCCAGAATTATTTTCTAGAATTTTAAAAGAAAAATCTAGATTTGTTCTAGAATACAAATAAGCAAGGAATAAAAATTTGAAATAAACTGGCAATTTTTAGATTAATATGAACAAGAAGAAAGCAGGTTAACAGTTCTGTTCCGGACCAACTGATATATGAAAATTGCTAGTAATTCCTCAAAAAGAAGTAGTATTTTTTAAAAATATATTTCCAAATTTCCTTATTAATTAGTGTTGCAAGAAAAGGGAGAAAAGAATTTTACCTAATCGACTAGGGTACTTTCCAGTGAGGAAAGCTCCCCTGGAAGGTGTGCAGAGCCACTCTCCGTAATAATTGTCTAAGAATAATCCATTTAGACCGAGGGCATCAATATTCGGCGTTGGAATTTGTGGGGAACCCCGCAAGCTGATGTCATTCATACCCTAAAAACAAAACATAGCAAAGAAGAACTTAAAAGAAAAAGAAATACAAGCTATTTCAACCTTACCTAGAATAATTATGCAGGCTTGTAACACATTTTGATTATTTATACTCTTTCATCACTTGATTTGATTTGCATTATAACCACAAAGAGCTACTACACTAAGACAAGTCATCTAAAGCCGAGGTTACACGACTGACAGTTTCACAGACTTGGTCATAAATCAGACCTCCGACCCAATGGGGGACCACACTCCCCCATAGTCACGAGGGTGCGTTTTCCCTCCGACCCCTCTTGGTCTCTTTGATGCCTGGGAAGTTTCATCGACAAATTTTCGGTAAGTCGACGGGTCATCAAAGAGACCAAGAGGGGGCGAAAGGGGAAACGCATCCTCCTGGATATGGGGGAGTGTGGTCCCCCAGTGGGTGGGAGGTCTAATTTATGACTAAATCAGGGAAACTGCGCATCGTGGGACCTCGGCTATAGGCCGTGTAAACGGCCCTTAAAGCGGTGGTTACAAGACTTGTCCATCCGTCAGACGAAGCGCGTGCTCCCTCTTTGACCCCTCTTACGGTTTTCTGGTTTTCTTTGATGCACGTCGACTCTACCGACAATTTATCGGTAAATTACCCAGGCATCAAAGGAGTCCAGAAATCCGCAAGAGGGGTCGAAGGGGGAACGCATCCTCGTCTGCAGACGGGTCCAGGCCGTGTAACCACTGCTAACAGGTCTCCGACCCGTCAATAAGGCACATAGATTAACCACGTAATACTGAACACCGCTACAACGACACTGGCGTTAATTGTGTTTGAGTCCTTATGGCCATTACTGGGCACGATACAACCCCCACCATAGGGATAACGCTCTGTCATCAATGGGAGGATCAGTGCCCCCCACCTATTATTGTACCCACTGGGTTGGTGAGATCCAACCACCATACCGAAAGTCTCTCATCCTCATTTTGAGGTGTCCCCCCGGGGATTGCCATTAAGGCTATGGAAAAGTCTGAATGTTCAGACTGACAAGACAGTACTTCTAAAAAAGGTCAAGTGACATCACTGGTCAAGTTACAACACTTTCCGAAAGCGACATGCCCTGGAATCGGTAGAGGGTTGGTAGCTGCTCCATTTTTGCATTTATCAATCATCATATCTGGACTTTCTCATCCCTATGTCTGAAGTCCCCGGTGGCATTTATTCGTATTGTAAAGAGAGAATTTTATGATCGGTCTTACACTCATTTTTTGATGACCAAGAGTTTTGGTATTTTATGTGCACTTTTGTATCATCAGCAACTATGCATTGCTTTAATACTTTCAGATTTTGATTAATAGTTAATAAATAAATTTGTCTAAATGTTAATTCAATATTCATAGCTCTGTTTGGTACTAAATTTAACAATGTTGATGTTTAATAACGTTAGCGAGGATTAATGGTTCTTATATAATCAGAAAACCAACAAAAATAAAAAATAAAAAATTCTCAGAATTTAAGATTTGATCTAAGAATTAATATTAAATTAGCAAAAAATTCATAAGTTGTTTCAAACGGCAGAAAATTGGAAACGATATCAAATAGAATTAATAAACGAAAAAAGAATAAAATCACTCATTCAAGTTCCATAACATTCATTTTGGCTGGGATACAGAATGGTAAGAATACGATTGTGTGCAAATTTAGTACTCTTCTTATTATGTAATCTATTCAATAATATTTCGAAATTATTTTACATTTTGATAGTTCAAATATTTCAATTTTCCTTGTATTTTTTATTATCAATAAGCGTATAAAATCCTTGAAAACAATAATTATATCACTAATTAAAAGATGAAGCAATAAATGAATAAATAAAATAAATAACATTTTCATGTAAAACAAAGAAGGATTTTAAGGTTAAAAAGAATACTTTCATTCATTTCAAATTATAATCGATTTAGGAAACTGTTGACTTTTTTGACAAAGGTCTTACCTTAGATTATTTTGTTCGATATTGTGATTTAAACTCGGTTAAGTACGTGAACTTTTCCAGCTTTTACATGTAATAAATTGAATATGTTTTCATCAAAAGATTAGTGCACATTATTATCTTTTAATTTTTATTATTGTAGCCTGCCATTAATTTTAACTTCTTTTAAATATTCTTTACATTATATATTTTGAGTGATGAATTTAAATATTCATTAATTTAATGGAGAAATTATTATATCTAACATAATTACTCAGTGATAGTTCAATTCCTTGATATTTTTATAATTGAATCGACAGTTAATTCAGCAATATTGATCAGAATTTTGGTTATATGTGAGAGGTGTCATCATGTAAAGAATTTGAGAAAAATTATTTCGAAGATTCCATAATATTTGTATTAATGAATAGCTAAAATCGTTTCTACGATACTATAATACTTGTAAAAATGAGTTGTTAAAAGTTTTCTGGATATTCTATAATACTTTTAAAAATGAATAGATAAAATTATTTCGAAGATACAATAATACTTGCAATAATGCATTATTAAAATTATTTCGGAAATTCCACTATATTTGTACGAATGAATTGTTAAAATAGTTTCGAATATTCCACAGTATTTGTAAGAATGAATTGTTAAAATTGTTTCTAAGATACTATAATGCTTGAAATAATGAAATGGTAAAATTATCTCGAAGATTCCATAATATTTGTTTTAATGAAATATTAAATATAATAAAGATTAAAAAGTAATAATTAATAAAAATAAAATTGTTTATAAAACACCTTTTTATTGATGCATAAAAAAAAGAAAATAACCTTTTTACCAAAAATATGGCTTTCGAAACAGAATCATGAACTGTGAATTTCCAACAACAATTCTGTATGGAAAAAACCCCAAGCCATAGTAAATACCTTAAGAAAATTCCTAAACCTTATATCAGTTTTTCACTTTTTTACTATTTTGTTTTGAACCTTAGATTTTGATTGAAAAAAGCATATTCATAAGATTTTTTTAACTATGCTTAATAATTTTGTTTAAGGTTTTAATTATTTATTTTGCAATGTTAGATAATACTTAGTGATCAGTATAGTGATATTATTTATACTGAAAAACGATAAAATTTCGAAAAATAACACAACATAATTCACAATTATAAAATTCATTTTGACGGAAAAAAATGTTAGATCATAATGTATTTTAAATATATATTATTAACAGAGCATACTAGAAAATTGACTCACCAAATCATCTGCGAAAATGAAAATAATGTGCGGTGGTTTTCGAATCTCTTTTCCTTGAAGTGGTATGGAAACCAACAGAAAAAAGAGAATTTGAAGACAAAGATACATCCTAAAAAATAAATAGAGAAAAAGACATCTAAATTATACATTGGAAAAAACTGATTTATATAAAAAGTAACAGAAACGCATAAATTCATTTTCAATAAATAAAATGCAGCCGTTTATTTCAGTTAAAATTAGATCTTTAAATAAAATAATTTCTTTAGTTTAAATTTGAAAATGTATTTGGAAAAAAAATTATTGAGAAATAGAATATTGGAAATTTATGATCAATAATTTTTTTATGTAAACTTTTTCTGAGTAAAATTTATTAGATTATTGTTCTATATATTAAAGGAATATATTCATATGTATATAAATGCTACATATAAAATACAAATAGAAGAACACATATGGAAATATCACATTATAAATTATTATTATTATATAAATATATAATTTGGATTGTAGTTTAATTTTTTAACTATCCAACATTTTACCTACCTGTATTATAAAGAGGTTTAAACCAATATTAAGCTCAAAAATTTAGAAATAATTTTTAAAATAAAATTTAAAAACTTCTTTGAAGAACAACCGATAATTCTTTTCAATTTTACTTATCCCATTTCTTCCTGAAATAGCTAAAAGTCCACTAATCTTTCTTTTAAATATGCGATCAGATACTTCATCGTTTCTATAATCTGCTTCGTCACTTTATTACTTAGACAAAAATAATCTTTATTTTACTTAATAATAGCTCCAAAGTACATGGGTCATAAATATGAAAGTTTTAGATGTAACGAAAGGGTGAATAATTCCCAATTTCAAAAAGAAATTGGTAATCTAGATAGTAAAAGTAAACCTTCAACATTTATTGATAATGTAAATTACCCCGAATGTTATTTTTTTACTTTCAATGAAAACTTTTTATTTCGGACAAAACCAGATTTCTTTTAGATAAATGCATTATATGCATCGTGAATTTTTTTTCCTAATTGTTTGGCGATAAATTCTTCGAGCACAAATATCTTCAAAGTTTCAACTATAAACTTAAAAAAAAAGTTATAAATTTAAGTAGAAAATTTTGTTACTTTGAATATTCTTCAATGGTTCGCAAGCATTTACTGGAGGTTTGAGTCCAATTTTTTTGCAATTTATTACTCTAGTTGTTAACTTTATATTAAATCTTCAATGCAAACATTTAAGATTTTTTTCTTTCTTCTGCACTTATTTCTGATAAATATTTTTTCGATTTCATTTGTCTGATTAATTTTCTTTATCTAGACTTTATTTTTCTTTCCAATATTGAGGATTGCTTGAGAATTGAGAATTGAATGGATTAATTAATTGGTAACATGAATCATACTATAATTTTAGGTAGATCAAATTAAATCTTTATGGTTGATAGAAAAATAAGCTATTTACCTCGATTACAACTCTATTGTCTTCAAAAGTTTTATGTTATGGTCTTATTCATCAATCTTATCCATTTTTGAAATACAATTTCAAAGTCGTTCAGAACAAGAGAATTCAGTTTATAATACTTTGCTTTGCTCGCTGGTTGTTCTCAAAAATTAACTTTACCTTAAAATGTCAAAAAAAAATCGAGAGTTCTTAGGGGCATTTTTATCTTCCAGAAAAAGTAAGAAGCTCACAAAAACTAAATATGAGGAGCATAATATGGAAATCGAAACCTATTGTTACAAAACCGTAATTTTGCTTTCCCGTCCTAATAATGTCATCGTAAAGAAGACAGATTTATAGTACTCTTTATTGAACGGTGCCCGGGTGTGACGTAAGCGATCCTAGAGCTTGGTGACAAAATTGGCGACTTTGGCGACAAAATAGATAATATCCGAAACATTGAGAATTTTTCCGATCCGTTCATTAGGAGCCGAGATACATCCAAAATGTCCCTGATTGGTCCAGAAGATTTTAGTCCCACCTGCCGCCACTATACAAGGACGGTTTCTGGGAAGTGCGGTGGTGTCGACTGAGTAGACCTGAATTGAGAGGTCTTGAACAGGAGTCGCCGGGAGAATATCAAAGCAACGAAGGAGTGCTGAGTTGCTGTGTGGCTTATTCTGGCGAAGTCTATGTCGTGTGTTGTAGCCCGTTGTGTCGTCGTCGGGAACGGAGCTGTCCTCAACTGATAAGTAGCCACATTATGTGAAGTAGTGAGTCGACAGTGAAAGCAGGAAGAGACAGAGGAGTAGTTTCAGCCTGTTGGGGAGACACCTACGTGAGCGTAGGCAAAATCCCTTAAAGATTTCCTCTCCTACTGAATCCTATCTGACTGCTTTGTGGGCTGTGGGCGTTGTCACTACGGAATTTCTGCGTGTAGACGTCTTTTGTTATTGTGGACTACTGTACATAGGTGTGCTGTAAATATTTGTCGTCTTTGTGATATCCTGTAAATAAACGTCCTCAGTGGTGTGGCGTCTACAAAAGGGCTGATCATTGTGTCATCATCTTCTCACACCATACACACCCGCTATACGAGTAAACGAACCCAAAGGATAAGAAGGATAGGAAATCCGTAACAATATTATGATATCCAGAGAAGATCAAAAATGACGAATGACAACATGTTAGGAAGACTTGAAATATTGCTTTTCTTTCACTGAAATTTATCTTTAAAACGCAGCATAACCTTGTTATAAAGCAAATGATGAAAGTTCGTGTGAAAAATTCACAAGGAAAAATTTACCATATGGTATATTTTCTTACCAAGTCTCTTTTCCTTCTTGAAAAACTTCAACATCGGACTCATTCATTCCTTTTTTCAAACGTTTTGAAGTGCATTTCATGTCTTATCTGCACAAATTAGAATTTTCTTTCAGAATTTTTATCTATTATTCGATCTCAAACAACAAAGAATTCTCAAAAAAGTATAATACAATGACAAAATTCCAAAGATACTAAACAAAACCTATCAAAATAGAAGCCCTATATGCAGGATGATTCAAAATACAGGTAATAAACAGTTAAGGGAAGAAGGAATCGTGAAACAAATCAGAATAGTATAAGAATGAAACGTCACTCGAATGAGCTGATTGATACAAGAAGATGCAATAATGATAAGTCAATAGAGGAAAGTTTTCAGTTAGACAGCTAACTGAGGCTACTAATATGAAAGAAAAGCAAATGCATGCTAGTTTACGAACTTTATAATCACATTTAAAAATGACATAAATTTATAAAACATTAAATTTTATGAATTGCAAAATGTCATGATAATTTTACGTGTTTACTAAGTATAATTGCTCACATTCCTGTGTGTTATATTACAATCACTTAAATAATAAAATATTTACGAAAATGAACATGTGCTTCAATAATATCGTGGGGATACATGAATATTGGAAGGCCTTGAAATATAATAAATAAATGAAAAAAAAAGTATTTCACAAAGTTAATAAAATAAAATAACAAACCTACAATAAATTGTCAATATGCAAGTAAATCAAAAATGTGTTAAAATGGGAAATTAAATCAACCAGCTGATTAAAAGAGAAACCTTCTCTAGCATAGGATTGTTAAATTCCGCCCATGCAAATCAGTAAACAGGTATTATTGTTTTATTAGGCCTATACTTGAAATTTCAAAAGTACAGATTCACTATTGATATTCAAATTCGCTTTCATTCACAGCCATGCAAGTTTCTTGGCGCTAGTGTGTGCATTAAAAAGGACTTTAGAAAACAACATCCAAGAGCGATGAAAATGCTTGCTTTAAGGTAGATCATAGGATGCCAAATACACCATAATTTTGAAGATCTACCCACTTACCCCAAAGAAAAAAACCCTCAGAAAACCTGATTGTTATACAGTTATTACACTAATAACAAACAACATCTTCTGGTTTGTCTCATTTTCCTTTCATATAATTTCCGTTAGTTATTTCTTATCAATTCTAATTTGTCACTGAATTTTTTTTATCTTTCTTAGCAACTGGTTTACACTTAATGTGAAATCACTTGTAATTCCACGCATAACTAAGTGCTTTAGCTCTACGAAAAAACTTAGAGACTTTTGCTGCGGAAAGGTGATTAACATGTTCGTGACTCCGATAAGTTGCAGTTGTCAAAGTAACAAAGAAACAAAGGATTTCATTTACTAAAGTTCAACACAACACAAAAACTTAAAAGAATTTTTTTCACAAGATTCAGGAACGATCCTATTACTGTATTGAATATATATGAAATATATACTTTTCCAAAGGCCATATATGGTAAAGTGTGCAATTTGATAGTCAATTAATAAGACATATCTTCGCTAGAATAACATTTTGAAATAGCCCTCACTCGTCTGTTTCTAAGTCAAGAGTCTTTCATTCAGGCATCAGAACTTCTTGAAAAAAAAAAAGGATATTGTCCATAAATTTCCTTTATTGAAACAGGAAACAGTCAATAAAGCAAAAAGTTCCGAAAAAATGAAATTTTTGTATACATATAAAGAATGTACTAATTTGCAGAAAATCGTAAATAAAGCAAAAGGTTCCTAAAAAATTGAAATTTTTGTATATATAAATGTATTAATTTGCAGGAATCTTTTGTAGCATATTCCATATGGCTAAGATTACATATATATTATTTAATTGGCGTCCTGACATATGGGTAGCTTGTCTTCCCCGTGAGGTGTGTGAATGCCCCCGTCTTAAAAGGAGTTGTGAAAGCGAATGTATGCAGATCTGTGCAAATCATTTATGCTTTCTTTTTTCCGAAGTTGGTTTGAATACGTTATTTTGAAATTATTGTGCAGCTTCTATTTCTCATCCCTATAGAATAGCATTTTAAGTATATTGTTAAGAATCTGTAATTTTAAGGAGGTTAGTTTCATCATCATTTCATCAGCGAAAGAATTTGTCTGGTATTTTAATGAAAATTCAACCAATGTCTTCAACCTTTGTGAATTCGGTCAAAAAAACGAAGATTCTAGAAAATGCAAGAATTATGGCGATATTTTTGTAAATACCCGAAATCTCTCGATCCTTCTAGATTATTTTATAGCATTTTTTTGTAGATTATCTAAGCAAAGCTCTCAGGATTTCCAGTGAATTCTTTCTTTGGAGTTTTGTTGAGAATGTTGATAAAAGAGTATAATGTTGATCATATAATTCTAATTTTTGAGCTAATTATTGTTTTCTTTATTATTATTTGATTTACGATTTGAAATTTGTAAAAATTGCATTGTTTAACTGTCGGAAGTGTTTTTTTAGCTGTGTTTTTTATGGAATAAAGCATCGTTTCGGTTCTGTTTACGTTTTTTATCCTCCCAGGAAAAAGGTAATATTTTAGTCCAGAATTTTCTTATTATCAGTCTTCATATGTTTAAATAACATGGGTTAGAGTGAGATAGAAAGTAAAAACTATAAGCTGTTAAAAATAACATTTTTAAAAAAACATGCAAAAAAATTTTGCTAATAAAAATATTTGTGAAAATAATTTACGATCTAGAATTGTGGAAAATAATTTATCAAACATATTTGATTTATTTTCGAAGCTCTAAAACTAATATTTGAAAATACATTGTTGCAGCTTGTATTAATGCGAATTTTGAACTCCTCGCTTTTTTCTTTGGATAATCGAATAAATAAATGATACATACATTAAAAGTAGTGTATTTTAGAAAACTCTTTTATCTGCATTATACAGCATAAAATGTATCGTTGAAATCCATAATACTTTTTTATGAATTTTTTTATTATCATTTCCAAGGTTGTGACGACACTGATATTTTTCATCGTGTTTATCAATGGAAGTTATTCACTATGGTTAAGGACAAAATTTATCTTTTGATTCTTGTCAGCTTTTGAAAAATATTTTCATCTATGTTTTTTAAAAGGATGGAAAGATGTAGAAAAGAAAACACTCATTCTATTTTTTAAAGTTTTATGATGAAAAAAAAAGTGATTCTTTTTTGTAAATTTTTGCATAGAAAAATAATAGATTCTAGTGAAAAATAAAGTATTTTGATCCTTATAATAAATATAATTACTACCTATTTTTTTCTACATATAATAATAATAATAATTTAATGGGCCTTACTAATAAGCTTATGAATATTTATAACTTAAATATTTTAGAGAAAAAAAAAACTGAAAGCACAACCTATTATATATAGTGTTTACTCTGATTGTGCCAAAATAGATCATTCCACTCCCACAAGATTGGTATATATTTCCATTTCGAAAAATGTTTTAAATAAAGCAAAAATATTGTAAAGTCTGTTTTTTTTAAAAATCAGATCACCGGTTTTAGCAAGCATATTTAGAAAAATATTTCTTTTCACACAGCAATATTTTAAACAACCAAAACAAAACAACAAAAATATATTGATATCTAAAAAAATAAATAGAATACTTAAAATGAATGTTTCTTATAAAAGACTAAAACTGGTTTTTTTATGTTGTTGTTACTTATGGCCCTTCACAAGCCCGCTGACAGATACTGTCAGCGATTTAAGCCGAAATGAGCGTCCTGCTTTTCTCAATAACGCCAACTAGGACCAAGAGTACGACTTAGCTACTTCGGTTTCATATTCGCTTGCACAACCCCTTTTTACAGGGTAGCATATCCATACAACTCACAGATAGAACACAGATTAACTACCATACCTAAACCGGTATTCGTATCCAGAACGCCCAGATCATAGGGAAGATTCCAGGGCAGCGAATGTCTTTTTCATTAAAAATATTAGTGGATCGGGATAATTTACCGTATAAAAATTAGGACTTCATAGGTTTTTTGGGGCGCAATTTTCATTTATCTATAATTAACTTCACACACACACACACACACACACACACACACAC
>JAPMOQ010001652.1:3092199-3111488 GCA_026543055.1 Argiope trifasciata
TAAATGCAACATTTGATTTTAATATATTTGTGGTTATTATTATTATGTTTGTAATTATGAAGGTGAGACATATAATTGACCACCGATCTTCGCGAAGGCACACGGATGAACCACGTAAAAAATGAAAGACCTTACCTCCACTACAGCAACACTGGCGGAAACTGTGGTTGAGTCCTAATGACCACCACCGGCCATGGTACAACCCTCTCCATAGGGAGTATGTGCCCTCATCGATGGAAGGGCCAGACCTCTATCTATTATTGTACCCACCGAGTTGGAGAGGTCCAACCACCATACCGGAAGCATCTCATACTTAATTACGAGGTGGTACCCGGGGATTTAATTAGGAAGGTAAGTACAAATCCCGTGTTTGTTATTAAGTTATACTAAATATTGTAGGTCTTCTTTTAGCTCACCACACCTAAGACACTAGGTGGATCACAGCATCTTGAAAAAATTAGAAGCAGTTCATACCTTGAAAATGTTTGCCCATCCCTAGTCTACACACTAAAAGAAACGTTTGGTTAGAACTTTAAATCCACATTATTTCTTTAATCTGTTTTAAATATACGTTGAGATAAATTAGAGTCCATATATTATCTTTCTTTATTTCCTTGCTATCTGATACCGAGGGCAATAAAAATCTGAATTCTCGTGGTTATTCTGTTCTTTTTCACGATTGCCCTTGTCGTGCTATGATATATCAGTTTTGATAGAAAGTATGCAAGAAACTTTAAGGCAAATCACTCCGTTTTATTTTAGTATATTTCCCCTTAATTTGAAAATTTGTTTAATAGTGTCGTGTTTTTAAAACATTTCGCTTTTGTATTAATACGAAGAAAAAATTACTTTAATCTTGCTAAGTATAAGTTGAGAATATTTTGCAAAGATATAGTTGGGAATTTGGACTATAGAATTGTCTTTATATAATCCACGATATATCGGATAAATGTCTTATAGGCAAATGAAACAGTGGATTGAGCTTCTGTTTATTTTTATTAAGAAATTGAGAATTAGGATAGATGTTGATGATGTCGTGTCCGTGTCTCCACGAAAGGGGGGGGGGGTGCAGTAGTTTCTGAGGGTAAAGACCCTGAGCACCCAGAGGGCAGAAGTCTGAGTTCTAGTTCAAATGAAGGGGATACACACATTCGCTTGCTCAACCCCTTTTTACGGGGGGGGGGGCACATTCAAAACATTTCACAGATAGAACACAAAACAACCATGTCCGAACTGGGACTCGAACCCTGGGCGCCTAGATCACGGAGAAGATTCGTTACCCCTATACAAGGACACCGGCATCAGAATAGATACAGATTAGAAAGAAAATGTAAGGCAGTTATTCCAATGTTTGAATTTTTTCATTATTTTTTAATCTTTATTAGGATATATGCGGTTTTTTATTTATAATTTCTATTTTGTTTGAAGTTTGTTTACTTAGTTTAACCAGTTAACTGTTCCAACCTCTTCGGAAAATCGGTATCTAAATTTTGTCAATTTAGCAATGACGAAGCATACTCGTCAAATACAGAATACGTGTGAAATGAAATTATTTTGTAATGAAATGACTTTTATTTTTATTTCCATAATCGAATTTATTTATTTAAACTAACATACATTTGCTGCATATAAATGAAAATAAACTTTAAAAAAATTATTATTATTATTTGCTGTTATTGAATAAAGCGTGGTAAAATTCATAATAATCTTTTATTTGTTCTTTTGATTTCGATTTGGCATCAAAATATTTTAAACATCTTGAAATTTACAAATATGTTATGCATATGCACGATATGTCAAATTGCAAATCGTCAGTACTCATTACTCCTGATGAATAAACTAGACATAACGCAAAATGCCGTACTTTTTCCATAACGAGTATACTCGTAAAAAAATGTTAATGGGTTAAGGATACAAAAGTGTTCTTAGTTTCTACGCTATTATTATGAAATTTTACACTACAGTTTATTTAAAGTGTGTAATATTTATGTTTTAAAAAATTTACCAACGTTTACTAGTAACATCGGTTAAAATGGTAAGAAGTCGACATACTGTATTACAATTAATTATTATGTGGCATTTATATTTCAAACATTTACCAACATTCCCTAGTAAAATCGAATTGTATGGTAAAAAGCGAAATTATTGCATTAAAATATCGTGAAATTTCAGATTTTTTTATGATATTAAATATATAAAAAATATTATTTGTTTTCAGATTCAAATAGCTTTTCGAGAATAATTCTTATATTGTTATTTAATATTTTTCAATGGTTATTTCAATATAATAAAATGGACAGCATTTTGTTTATCTTACAATAGCGAAACTGATCTTTTCCGAAATATAGAAAAGCTGAATTCCACCTCAGACTGCGCAACTCTTGAAATTCCATAAGGTTGAGTTGTTGTTGTTTATTAGGTTTTATTGGCGCCAGAGCCATGTCTTGGCTAAACTGCGCCAGACAAATGGTTTAAACAGGGAGTTAAAATTGAGATAAAAAGTAAATTTCTCTTATCACTGTTTTAAAATGTTAAATTTTAAATTGATAATTAAAACAAGAAAATATCTCAAAGGGATTTAAAAAGACAATAAAATTTAAATAGAGTTATAAAATCCAAGGATTTTTAAGAAGCTAAAAATATATTTATGGGGTTATTCACCCACTAACTCATGTAGTGTTAATGTTGGTGATGAAGAAAATAAATGGTTACGATGATGACTAAAAGAGGGACATAGAATTAAAATGTATGTCCCATAAGGTTGAGCGATAGAAGGTGAGGGCATAGTTACTTCTCTAGCATCCTGCGAAGTAGTTATTACCTCAGTTCTCAAAATAAAGCACAGTTGCCTTGGATCGTTTTGGCAGCAGAACCATTTGCTATGTTCATTAGCCTGAGAATAGGCCAATTAAGGCAGAGAGATTTATATATTTAATTTGCAAAAATTAGATTTTTTTATTTAATATTCTTACTGTTCGAATATTCTTTTATAAAACCCTTTTTTTTTTCTTTTTAAATACCTTTTTTGGGAATGATCCTGGTTTTTATATATGCATTTATATACTTTTCAATGCTAATTTACGTCTTGAAATGCCTATTGGATGTATTTGTAATTTTAGCTGTCTTTATTTTATTAGTTCTGTTCTTGTGTTCTTTAGATGATATGATTTATCTCTGTGTATTTTTATATCCATTTAAATATGATACTGTATCTGGCAAGGGTGGTTTATGATTTATGATATTGTATCTGGCAACAGAAAGTGAGCGGTGGATAAAACGTTGTGGTATTTACCTTCTGATTATGGAATTTCTTACTTAAATAATTACTCAAACCGCTTCAGTGGTGACTTCCGAACTGTTTATGAGCGTCAATCTTTACTTTTGTTTAACAGAATGCGTTATGGACTTTTGTTCAGCAGAAAATATCCTCATCTAAGTGTTTTAAGATGTATCTACTTTCGTTTCGCGGATATTTAGTTTCGGTTCTGAAACACTTCTGCCGAATTCTTTGCAGCTGTCTTCTTGCGACTAAAGCATTTGTTGTATCATGTCTGAGATGTCTTTAATTTGATCTATAACCATCATTTGGTTCCTCAAGTGAGGCCTAGATCATGAAAAGCTGCCTTGAATTGTCGTGTTGCGTGCGGATGATTCTCTGACAGGTAAGCAAGCCTCATATTTCAATTTCTTTAAATTTATATTGTAAAAGGTTGCTGATATTTATTTTTTTTTGATAAAGTTTCGTAATGAGTGTATTGAGCGAAGACATTAAGAAGTTCATAAGGGAAGATAAAGCAGCTCTAAATTATTTACGCAATGACTTTAATGCCTGGTTGGTAGAGCATCAGTCACGTAACCGAAAGGTAGCGAGTTCTATCCTCGTCTCGGCCAAAGACAGCAGTTGGGGCACGTTAAATAGGTCTTGATTGCAAAGTCCTCCAAGTTCGCATAACAAATGATACCTGTGAGGGTACTGAATCAAGGATGAGTCGGTCTCTGATTTGGATCACAATTCTGACTGGCGGATGGAAGAATGATTTCGACAGCCCCTCAAAAGGGTCGTGTAGTATGTGTTCGAGCAAAGTCGCACTTTCACCTTAACGTTGCTTGTTAAGAACGAAAGGCGCAGACTTCTGCCTTCATTCGAAAGAGCTTCGTTCATTCGGGCCTGGTATGACCAAGTGGCATTATACCCACCACCACCACAAACCATTTTAATGCTCAGTTAGGTCTTACTAAATTAAAGGCGTGGTTGTAGAAGATTAATTGGTTTGATTTAGTTTAATTATATTAACTTCCGGTTGTAAAGCAACACTAGGGCTAGGAGAAGATTGAACAAGCATATAAAGAATCTGATGAATATAATGCAGCTTTACCCGAACAAGATTCGGAAATTACCGAATTCGGAACTAAAAATCCGCGAAAGGAAAGCAGATCCAACGCAAATGAGAACGCTTAGACGTGCAAATTTTCTGTTGGACAAAAGTCCAGGTGCAATTCTCTTTGCTCATAAACAGTTCGGAAGTCACCACTGAAGCGGTTTGAGTTATTATTTAAGTAAGAAATTCCATAATCAGAAGGTAAACACCACAACGTTTTATTTTCCGTTCGCTTTGTGTTCCATCTGTTGCCAGATACAATATCATATTTAAACGAATATACAAAATACGCAGAGATAATTCATAACATATAAAGAAACACAAGAACAGAGCTAATAAAATAAAGGCAACTAAAATTACAAACATATCCACAATGCTATTTTGGCTATAGTGTTGGCTGGAATTGTGCCAGTGTGGAAGTTGAATTCCACCAAGGATCGAACTCGGGACCTTAGGATTTGTAGCCGCGTAACATATCCCCTATACAAAAGTGATAATGTTTAGTTGATGTTACTAGCTTATTAAAATGTCACTACCAGTGATTCGGTGCAGAAACGAACGATTTATAGCACCAAGTGTTATAACGAGCGTTCCGGTAACGCCAAGTGTTATGGCGAGCGAAGAGAGTGATTGTTGCGTCAACTGAGTCTGACTACTTTATTGCTACGTCAAGTGAGACTGAAGACTTTGTTTTGGTTGCATTTGCTGCGGGTAGATGGCACCCGGCAGCTGTTTAAAGGTTCATCATCCGAGGTCGTCAATTTGGCGGTAGTGTTGGCTATAATTGAACCAATGTGGAGGTTGAATTTCGTCAAGGATTGTACTTGTGATGTTCGGGTTTGAAATCGCGTAACTTAACCATTCGACAAAACGATCGCTCTTGTCTAGTGGCTGTTATTGGCTTATTAAGATGTCACTACGCAGCTTTTTCTAATTCTGATCTTTACGCGTATTCTTACTTCATAAGTTAAACAAATACTAGCTAAATATGTATTAGAGTAAAAAAACTATAAATAATAGCAGTTTTTTACCTGCAGCTCTGTATAAAGTTGGGAGCCAGTCCGATACATGCATGAGCTGTTGTCCGATCCTCGGCTTTTGAAGGTTCAGCAACGGACTCCAGACGATTGCTGGCAGACGAAGGCCGCCTTCCCACTCTGTTGCCTTGTTGCCCCTTAGAGGGTAGTTGGACCCATACCCACCCTTCTTTGGATCCACTTCCCCACCATTATCGGAAACTAGCAAAACTATACTATTTTTAAGCATATCTTTTTGATGCAGAGCTCTGAAAACAGATCCAACGCCGTCATCCAAAACTGATACAACGGCTAAAAAAAGTATTAAATCAGAAGGTCTGAATTAATAAAGAGAAAATACTCAATTTTTTAAACAATATTTTATTAAGATCTATAGTTAGGTAGAATTTTATATATTTTTTTAGCTTTTTAACACATTGTGTGTGGGTACATTTCACCATTGAATTGTACCGTGAAAGGGCGTTTTGCGCGTAAATTTAGTTGTTCAGCACTTTGCTTCGAATGCGCCAAGTTGACGGACACTCATCCTAGGGTTGCTCTTTATTGTAACTGCTCGGGTCATGACCCGGTAGAACGGGATTTGAACTTGGACACGATACATACCGTTAGAAGAAGGGTGACTCCATGTTCCTTTTTATAGTAATAAAGCGCATAGCATAGAAGAATCGTTCCATCATTTCAGTTACACCGCAATTCCTTTGTTTATTTCAATTAGCTACACCGCAACTTTATAGTTCATTTCTCATCATCAAGTGTAGAGCCATCAGCTGCATACACAACACTAGTTATTCAGTTACAGTTGTTATTAGTTATTCAATCTCAATAGATAGAAAATTATTTCATTTTTTAGCCAACTTTTCGTATTTTATATTGAAATATATAAATAACAATCAAGAACATTCGACTTCGTTTTCCTGTATATACCGTTATTTTTGTACCCACAAACATACCATGTTGTTACATTAACTCGTACTAGTACGTGACCAGCGCTTAAGTATCAATCGTTAGAAAACGTACTAGTGCGTGTCCCGCATACAATGTGTTAAATTGTTTTGGTATTTTTCATTTGTAAGTTTCGAATACAAATAAACTTAGTTAAAGAAGATTATTTCTTTGTAAAATAAAATGATAGCAATTTTATTTGATGTTGTCAGTTTTTGATGAATAGTTGGTTCTCTGTGAATATTTTTCATTTTTAAATGGATTACTTATGTGCAACTTACTGCTATTAAATTTTTCAAGAAAATACTGGTTGAGTAGAAATGATGGACTCGATTTTTAAAAAATCATATTTTCGAAACTACTGCGCATATTACAATAAGTGATACAATAATACAATAAATGAATTTAAAAAGGAACATATCAAATTTCTTTTCAGTTACAAAAGTTCGATGTATTACCCTCTTGTTACACAGTATACATCGAATCTGTTATTCACTTTTTTCCAAACATTTGTGAGGCCCCTGTGGCCTGGTGGTAAGGTCTCGGTTTCGGAACCTCCGAAAGACTCCACCGAAGAACTATTTTGTGAGAGAGTTTCTTGCACGTTAAATCTGTCATGCCAAACTTCCTTCCCCTGGTGTGGTATGGAGAGGGGGGCACCAGTTCCTTTGGACCGTGGTCCAAAAGGACGAGGTCCGTCCCAAAATAGCCTTACTCTTGCTTTACAACGGGATGTTGATGATGATGTCGTATCGGTGTTTCCACGGAAAGGGGGTGCAGTAGCTTCTGAGGGGAAAGAAACCTGAGGGCAGAAGTCTGA
Organism: Argiope trifasciata; assembly: GCA_026543055.1. Classification (NCBI taxonomy): domain Eukaryota; kingdom Metazoa; phylum Arthropoda; class Arachnida; order Araneae; family Araneidae; genus Argiope; species Argiope trifasciata. The sequence continues at coordinate 3,099,378 of JAPMOQ010001652.1, forward strand.
CTTCTAGCTCAAACGAAAGTGACACACATATTCGCTTGCACAGCCCCTTTTTACAGGGGGGGAACATTTATACATCTCACAGATAGAACACAGAGCAACAATATCCGACCCGGGACATGAACCCGGGATGCCGAGATCACGGGAAAGACACGCTACTCCTATGCTAGGACGCCGGCAACGGGATGTTAATATAACTAAACTAAACCAAATCCAAACATTTTGTTTTGTCTGGACTGATTCCACAAAAAGAAATAATTCAGTCAAGACATTTTATGTAATAACAATGCTTTATATAAGGCGTGGGCTCTTTCTTACATATCACAGATAGAACACCGAGCAAAAAGCAACCTTTGCTGACACGGGCGTTTAGGTCAAGTAAAAGATGGATGCTCTACCCCAAGAGCAGGACGCCGACTATTTAAAAGCGCGATTCAAGCGTAGGACCTGCCACACACGCTTCATTCTTGCTTTTCTCATCTTTATTCTTTCAGCACAAATGTTTCTTTTGTACTAGCGGGATTAATAACCTGCATAAAAACTTTGAAAATGCTTGCAAATTTTCAGTTTTAAAAATCCAAAATTTATTTTTTGTTTTCTTTTGAAACACTTTCGAACTGAAAATAAAAAGATTTTTTTCCCTTAAAATATGTATTACGTAAATTTAAAACTATTGTATCTATAACAGTATTGATAGTGTAGTCTATAAAACATTGTCTCTTTGTATAACTTTTTTTATTTAAAAAAAACCTAAATAGTAATGATAGAAAACAAAGTACCTGCATGAATCCGTCGATTTAAATCCTTGATGTACTTGAATTTAGAAATAACTTCTGGGGGAGCTTGTACTGGTTTGAAAAGGTTTCCTGCGTGAACTGCTAGATGAGATAGGTACATGAAAAGAGGCTGAAATGATTTATCTTTATTACAGGAACATTGTAAGATCGTCAGAATTTGATGACAGTATTTTTTAAGCAAATTTTACCTTTTTTTGCGTTGCCCAAAATGTGGGTTGATAGCATAATGTTCGCTTCAATATCCCGAAACTTCTACTTTTCGACGATTTGTTATTAGACAGGTAAGATCGAACTCGCAATCTTCTAGTTCGTAGCCAGATACCATGACCACAAGACTAAAATTGATCACTCAGTCTTGATGATGCTATCTAGCTTATAAAGTTTTCCCTACAGATTCTACCTCGCTAAGGGTGAAAAAAGAGGACCTTTCAAAAACTCTTCATTTTTTTACCTAGATATCAGCTCTATTAGATACTTTATTCATTTAGTTTTTTCCCCCACATGCTGTGTTGGGGCATTTCTTAGCGCATCATTTTAAAATAGTGTATTGATTGCTTATAGGGCTTAGAAGCTTTCAAGAATGGCATAGTGATTATTTTATATAATATGATTAAATGTGGCAGAGATTACCTACCGCTATTAATTTAAAAATGTTATAAAAATTCGATAACAAAATTTAAAAAGTGTTATAATTAAAAAATATTATTTTGTAAAAAGGTGAATGATCGAATTTTAAGAATAGAAATCTTTCATTTATTTGCCATAATGTAATGTTTAGGCCTCTTATAGTAAATAAAAGTTATTTTAAAGTATTTTATAGGGGTTTAGAATATATTTCCAACTACATTACGATTTATCCTCAATTTTTTCACTTTCTAAGGCAGCGAGTAATCTGAGTCCACTTTATAGTTAAATGTAAAAATCTCTTATTTGCACTTTTTCTCTCACCTGTATTTGAACAGATTAAACCCCTCCTAATGCGAAGGGTTTTTGAAATCGTAAATGAATAGTATGTTTATTATCTTTCATGGTGTTAAAAGTCATCGATCAAGAAAACATTTTTGAAATCCCCTACTTACAATCGCTTTACAAAGCTCAATTGTATCAAATCGTCAAATTAAAATGGTTGCTAAAGCAATAGCGTAACTTTCTTGAATATTCTCAGAGAAATGTGCTCGAAACCGTGAACACTACAAGCCCTCAGATTCTTTTTTTCAGCGATTGCCATCTGAGTAGTTTGTAATTGAAAATATAGTGAAGAAAGATAACTGATCAGCGAGCATACATCTTGAGGTACTAACTCATTAGAGTCAGAGAGATGAAATATCCAGCTTTATCTAAGAGCTATCTGTCACCTAATTTATAGTATTGCGCATTTGCAAAAGCATGCATGTCATGTGTTTCGTAACTCGTTTTATGAGCTTTCATTTGATTTAGCTTCTTTCCCAACTGTAATTAATTTGTGACTCATTTCCTATGTCACCAGAGTACTGAAATGACCCTATTTTAAGTATAATATATTGCACGACATCTCCACAATGTTCTCCAGTATTCTCTGTGTTGGTCAACAAGTACAAGATATCTCTGAGATGTTATCTAAATATTCCCCATGTTGGTCACCATCGTGTATATATCCTAACAATGTATTTGAGCATGTTGTATTAATAGAGAACGAGCTACTGTGCAGTCCCGCGGCCTAATCTTAACTAATCTTTATTTTAATTAAAATTATAATTAAGTCAAAATGAATTTAAATTATTAAATAAGAAAATGAGCTGCTCTGACATTATTTTTTTTTTAAATATTTGTAAACACTTTTGACGGAACAAATTTCTAAATATTAAAAAATTGAAATATATTAAAATTTTTATTAAAATTCCTATTGCTCACGGAATTTGAAAAATGGTTTCATTTTTTAAAGAAATTTCTTCTTTAAGTATCCTTTCTTCAATTAAGTGTACTTTTCAGAGAGTAAGAGAATATCCTTTATATTTCATTATTTTTTTGCTTTAGCTTTGTTATGTTTTATCAAAGGCAGATAATCCTTAAATAATTGGGTTCTTGAACGAAAATCTCTAAATCGATCAATTGTTTAAACAATAAAGAGAAAAATCAATGGTTTCTTTTTCTTTTAAATCAAATTGACATTTCAATTCATTTAATCCTATGAATATGGAATAATTCTTGCTTAAAGCTCAAAACTTGAAGTGAAAAATAGAAAAAAAAATGTTTTGACCCTACCTTTGACGTATCGTGGTTGTAAATAATTTGTTCGGCAGTTTCAGTGAAGACATGCGTTGCATACTTTCCTTGCTGGCCCCTGAGAATTTCATTTCCAATTTGAAAGTCCAGTCCGAAGTATTCCTGGTAAAACTGTTCCAATAATATTGTATTAATTTAAGGATGCCGAAAAGAAAGAACTCTTTTTGCATTTCTTTTATACGTATGAATACAAGATGATATTGATATTTTATGCACTAGATATTCATTTTAATTATTGTCCAACAGCTACTTCTGAATCAGCTGAACATGAAAACGCATGTGGCACAGTAATCGGTATTATTATGTATTCCCGAATTGCAATAGTCATTCTGTGTGTAAGTTGTTCATTCTAACTGTAGTTCAATATTTATTTCTGGACTATCTAACATATGTGGCACAGAAATTGGTTACTTATGGCACATAACAAGCCCATTGACAGACAGCTGTTAGCAATTTAAGCCTAAATTAGCACCCCTTGTTTTTCAGTAGCGCCAACTATGGCCAGAGTACGACTTAGCTACTTCAGGCTTTACACAATTGCTTGAACAACCTCTTTTTATAGGGGGGCTCATTCACACTACTCACAGTTAGAAACAGAATAACGACCATACCTGAACCAGGATTCTAACCCGGGATGCCCAGATCACGGGGAAGACACACTACCCCTATGCCAGGGCGCCAGCACAGAAATAGGTTTTATTGCATAATATCGATTGGCAATAGTCATTCTGTGTGCAAGTTACTCATTCTAGTTATGGTCCAACGGTTATTTCTAATTCATTTACATGTACAAAATGTACATGGCTCAGTAATTGGTGTTATTACATGTTACCGAATGGCAATAGTCAGATATAAGGCACACTATTTAATTTCTGAGTTTTATCCATACTATACTGACTCTGTAATTTTAATAATTTAAACAATTTAAATCCAAAGCGATAAACAAAAATGATTTAAAAAAAGATATCGAAAACGATATCCTCGGACTCGAAGATGTCTATAATGTAAAGATTCAAAAAAATATCTAAATCAAAATCTTTGGCAATTACAATTCTTAGCATGCAAGAAAATAAAATAGAATCATATAAAAGATGCTACTCACTGGTTTGGCAGTTAAATTCGTTTTTTCATAGATGGTGTGATCATAATAATCAATATTGCCGTTGAGGTATCCGAGAAATGAATCAAATCCTCTGTAGGTAGGAGTGAACTCTTTAGTTTGGTAGCCCAAGTGCCACTGAAATGGAAGGAAAAATTAAACTTTAAGCAGTCATTTAATTCAAAATAAGAGCTTCAAAAGTAGGGAACGACAAAAAAAGGCAATAGATTTTTAGTTCATTCATCTTTCATATTATTATTACAAATGTAATATTATTATGCTTCGATTAAATTTGTTGAGAATTTCTTTAAAAAATATTTTTGAAATGCAAAAATCTTAAATTATAAAAAGAAGCATTTATCGATATCACTTTTTTTCTTTCCGCCACCGGGTAGTGTGGTGTGAAGGGGGGGGGGGGTCAGGTGTCTTCCTCGTCATCTGACTGTGGTTCAAAATGACGAGGTCCGTCCCAAAATAGCCTTCATGTTGCTTTAAACCGGGACGTTAATATAACTAAACTATCTTTACGCCACCGCACTATTGACTTATGCATCGAGGAAGGAAATTTTTTTCTTGAAATAGTTAAAAAATTATTTCTACTAAAGATTTGGCAGATCTTTCTAATATATATTTCTAAAGATTTGGCAGATCTTTCTAATATATATTTCTAAAGATTTGTCTCAGCATAAAATACTCTTAAGGCTTTATCGAAATATCGTTCGCACTTTTAGTCAGCAAATGACAACGAAAATGACGTTACTATCAAAGTTTCACATGATTGGTTAAATTTCGTTTGCAGACAATATTTCCGTTACTATCGTCGACATTTTCAAGCTGGTTTACTTTCTTGACCGGTTCTTGAGGGTAGAAATGGTAAACTGCTGATGAAAAATAAGGACGATATTTCGTCGTGTGACAAGGCCTTTACACTAGTATATATTTGCTATAAACTGAACTTAGAAAATATCTATATCCAAACTTCATTCTATATTGTTCAGACTCTGTAATATTGGCCATATAGTGGGAGCCAAGATACGGGATTCTTCTAGAATTTTCAATGATCATAAAAAAAGATGCAAGAATCAGTAGTGAAGCGAATGCAATCTTGGAAGTGCTGATCTGCCACAAGATCTCTCTGCGTTCTTTGTGCTGTTGCGGTCATTCAATAATGATTTGATTAATGAGTTTGTTTGATTTCTGTTTTCGTGCGAATTACGATTGCATTTCGTTAACTACGTTTCTAAATATTTAATGGAATAAATCTTCGTTATCCTTTATCGAACTCCTTTGTACTTTTTATCCTAAACTTATTGCAGGAATTTTCCGTATCAGTACTAAAATATTATTGAATATTGGCTCAAATAATAGAATTGATGCTTAGATTAGTTAGAGCACCAGATTCGCTTACACGTCGGTTCTTTAGGAGAATAGTGATTCTAACTGCAACCCTCCGGTTCCAAAGCCGAGACCTTACCACCAGGCCCATAACAGAACTGGACTTCGTCAATTTGAACGAAGTCCAGTTCTATTATGGGCCTGGTCCAGTTTTTTGAGCCAAGAAACTTAAGAATTATGGCCAAACGAATAAAAATTAATGCAATTTACATTCACATAATATTTGTAACGGTTAGAAAGAGTTAAAAATTTAAAATAGTGTCCACTAAATTTAAAAAATATGCAATTGTTAAAAATTACATTTAATCTCTGTTTATACAAATCAATTACTTATAACTCATTACTTAAAATCTTGAAGCAAATTTTCGCTTTTTAAATTTAGCCTGTAATGCTACTTTTGCAGCAAATGGCGATAATGCTACATTTTTTTCTTTATTAACTCATTTTTCATAGGCTAAATAGAATATATGCCAAATATTTTTAAATTCAACCTATTATTTATTTTCTTTGCAACTGAGCTAAAAAAACCAATACTTCATTCATAATCTCCCTTTGTATGGAGAAACAGTTCTTTTTCATAACACTCACCTTTCCAATCATATGTGTTTGATAGCCCAGTTTCTTCAAATGTTGCGGCAGAAGAATTTCATTCAGAGGTAGTCCTGAAGCCTCCCCCACATGAATATAAGAATGTTGTAGACCTATAATACGGGAGTTCAGAAAATATCAGGCCATTTATTTGTCTTTAACAAAGTTTAAAGGATGAAAAAAAAACGTTGCTATTTAAGCTTGCAAATAAAGGATCAATCTTACACTCAAATAAACTTTAAGCTAAAAATTACATTCATTTCATAATATTGTAAAGGTTACATTACTCTATTGCGATATTTTTGATATAACAGATGGCGTTACCTTATTAATATCTAGGTATATTTCTCATGATACTTCTTTGAAGTCATTATTAAATAGTATTCTAAATTAATGCCGTGCATTTTCGAGTTCGTGTTTGTTTTGTCTAGCGAAATGTAGAACTCAGAACTCATAACTGTTTCTGAAACTCTTATATTATTTTCATCTATCTCATAATGAAGTTATAAAGAATCTGCTCATTCTACAATATTAAAATAGAATTTTTTTAAATTTAACCCTTTGATACAATTCGAACAGTCACAATTTAACCATTTGACTTACAATAGAATGTTTGTGAGTCCCAGACCAATGGACTTACAGTTATGGAATACGGTGCTGATATATTTGAAACAGTAATAATATTCTTCTCGTAGCTATTTCATGCAATTTTAATTCTTAATTAATTATTAATAAAGTTAAACAATACTGGTAGACTCACCTAACGAAGTTTTTCAACTTGTGACAGGATGACTTATAAACTTTTTTTTTTTAACTGCTTCTAATTTGACGAGAAATATGGACGTCACAAGATAAATATAAATGTGAAACCTGGCTTGTTGAGGCTCAATCTGATATCTTAACCGCTTCCCTTACAAATTTTTTTGAAAAAAAAATGCAAAAAATCATCACATTTTTTTATTTTATTTTTGAACACAAGGAAACGAAACAAAACAAAATATGTAAGTTTTAAGTTGAATTTTTAATTTTTTACAGGTGTAAAAGCATGTTGTTTTAATATTAGTTTACTATTCCGAGTTATCTCGGGCAAATGGGAAAAAAGTTAAATATTAGTCTTTGTATGATAGTTTTTGAAACAAGGGACAACACAAAGTGATACCTGACATTCTGTACACTGGTATCTGGTCTCTTTTCTTACTGGCTTACCTCTGGAATCTCTTTTACGGGAGCACAGAGTACACTGTCTCGTTGGATTTGATTTTTTTTCAGTAGCAGGAATAACATCTGGAAAATGCCTTGAGGTTAACCTGAGTGGTGAAAGACTAATGCTGGGTCTTCCTGATGTGGCAGAAAACTCGTCACGATGATTTTCAGAAATTAGTTTTTCAGTCAGTTCCATTCTAAATTGTTTAGGTGATCGTGAACCTCCTGCTTTACAGTACAAGATGTAGGAATTCCATAAGGCCAAATCCAATAAATGGAAGAAAATCTTCTTATAATATTTTTTCCCTCTTTTTCTGGGTGTAGAATAAGCAGCTAAATGCTGGTCGACTTTATCTACACCACCCATTTTGTCATTATAGTCAACTACACATTTAGGCCTTTGTCTCTCCCCGTTTATTTGTCACATCCTGCATGTCGATTGTATGTATTGTGGAAATTAGGCTAACATCCTTCTTATCTTTCCATTTCATTACTGTTACTTTTCCTCTTTGATAACCAATAATTTCTCCTTTTTCCAATTTTTTTGTCTTTAGATCTCGAGGTAAATCTTTTCTATTCAATCGGAGTGTTCCGCACATATCAGTCTTCCTTTTGACTAATGTATCAGCCAAACTTGGCGAGTTATAAAAATTGTCCATGGTAATACAATATCCTTTGTCCAGCAATGGTATCCTTTGTCCACCAGGCCACCGCGGCCCCTGGCCAATCCCGCCAAAAGAACCGCGAAACCAACGAAATCTGGCAAACTGCCAGTTAAAGCTGAATATTTCCTTTTATTTCCTCCAGGCCGAGAAAAACCGTGATAAAACAATTCGTACTGACAAATTCTGCTTCATCCGAGTTTTCTCGGGATAATAATTAACTGCAATATATACGAACCCGAGATAACTCGGGATAATCAGGCAAGCGGTTAATGCAACGAAGCTTTCATTTGGTTTAAGAAAAAGAAAACTTTACAGAATATGAAGTCATGCATTCTGATGCTTTGAACTTGTCACCGTGAAGTTGCACATGAATAGAAACTGCAACCGAATGGACGCATTACAATTTTTTTTACACATCATTGCATTTAATTGAGAAAATAAAATTTTTTGTTGCTTTGAGATTAAGTGAACGTATGAGTGATGAAAACTGTATACACTTATCTATCGTAGCTTCAAAATAATTGAAGTCTAAAATTACGCATCTAATTTATATACACTAGATAATGTGAAAATATTCAATAACAATTAGTTACTCATTCATTTAATGAGGCTAGAAGGAATCATCTTAACTATTTCAAACATCGAATGATGATAAGCATGCTTGAAGATAGACGTAGTGTAGAGAGCATAGGCCAAAATTAAAGTACTTGCTTTAATTGCCATCAAAAACTGAAATTTAGCGTGTGAAAATTGATGATTGTCGACCATGAAAAACAGTATCAATGGATGAAGGAAATATCGAAAGGCATATGAAAATACTATGCTAACGTATATGCGTATGAGTTAAGAAAATTGTACACTATTATCTAGCATAGCTTTAGAGTAATTGAAGTCTAAAATTATATAGCTAATTTATAGACACCAGGTAATATTAAAGTATCCAATAACAATTAGTTACTTATTCATTTGTTGTGGTTCGAAAGAATAAGTTTAACTGCATCAAATGTAGACAGATGATGAGCGTGCTTGAAGATAGACGTAATGTGTTGAGCACAGTCCAAAATTAAAGCATTTGCTTTAATTGCTATCCAAATCGGAAATTCAGCAGTGTGAAAATTGACAGTTGCCGACCATGAAAAATAATAGGATATATCGAAAGACACATGAAAATATTACACGAACGCATATAAGTATGACCGAAGGAAACTGTATGCTATTATCTCGCATAACTTTAAAGTATTTGAAGTCTAAATTTATGCAGTTAATTTATGGACAACAGATAATATTAAAGTATTCAATAACAGTTATACTTATTCATTTAATGTGAATTGAACGAATGATATTAACTGCTCCAAATGTCGAATGATGATAAGCATGCTTAAAGATAGACGTAATGTGACGAGTACAGTCCAAAATTAAAGCATTTGCTCTAATTACCATCCAAAACTGAAATTCGGCTATGTGAAAATTGACGATTGTCGACCATGAAAAACAGTATCAATGGATGAAGGATATATCGAAAGGTATATGAAAATATTACACGAACGAATATAACTGACTACCTGATTTCTTGATTTTAATTCTTATAAAATGTTTGTGATGTGTTAGATTGGAATCAAGCGATCATATCTATCTGCAGGTGTTTAAAAACTGAAATAGACACTCATTACAAAATGGTTCGGTCGTTTATTTATGAATATATAGTTAGACGTTGTAATGACACTGTTGCAGTTAAGAAATAGCTCTATCATTTTTTTACAAAGATTGCTTCTCTCCTTCGTAGATAAGCAATAATCAGTTAGTACTTCAAGAAAGTTAGTTAGAAATTAGATTTTCACGCGAAATTACTTCACACGAAATTGATTTCAATTAAGTTATTTATTCTTCTTAATTTCATATGTTAGTCACTTGGGAAATTTTTGAAGTACTTTATTTACCATTTAAGGACAAGATTTTATTTCTGTGCTTTGATTTTTAGTCATCTAAGAGACTTTTTGTAGAGTTAGGGTAACCCCCCCTTGCATTTTCAAGTTATACATGTCAGTGCAAACCCTAAATTGCAACTTTCTCTTAGCATGTTTTTATGTTTAATTATGTTACAATAAATTAATTTACAATATTAAGAATTCAAATAAAAACTTCATCCTTTTATTTTCTCTTTGCCTTATATATATGTACCTTAAAAACCCTTAGAAAAGAAATAACTGTAAGTATACTTTTCACTGTCATTGTTGTTATAAATGAAAGTTGATTTATACATCCCATTTAAAATATTCGACAACGTACAAAGGAAAATTTTTTGAAAAATTGGATTTTTTTAAAATTATTTAAAACTATAATTTTTGAACGTATTGTCAATTATAATTTCGAAATACTCTAAATACAAAAATTATTTGAAAATATAATATATTTTAAGAAATATGAAAATGTGTAGTAAATTTTAATGAAATTCAATTCTAACACTCAATTCACACTCTACACAAAATTGTAATGCAACGATCCTATTTTTCTTTGTACACAAGTTATAGAATATAAAGTTGAATGAAATGAACCAAAATTTAAGAAAAAGTTCGAGATGCAAAGAAGTTATGCTTAAAAATATACCTATATATTCATTTTTTCCATAAATTCACCTCTCACTTTTTCTAAAAACACCTCTAAATGGAAAAGCAGTTCACCAACAATAAAACCTTTGGTTCATTTCATTGCCCATGTTATTTATTATAATATTATATAAATACCTCTATTAGTTTTTGAGATATCCTGTTAACGGTGGAAAATTTTTATGAGAATTAAAATTTTTGAGAAAATTTAATTTTAAGACAAATTTTTACAAGAAAAATATGTGACTCTAAATCCTTTTCTTTGAAAAGATGAACTATTTTGGAAACAAGAAAGACTGAACTACAAGAAATAACAATAAAAAAATTCGCCTATGCGATCGAAAATCAGTGTTTTTAACGTAGTCAAACACGCGCCTTTTAGCTCGCTTTGTAGACGTTTCTGAAAGGTAAATAGCTTATTTTAAACTATATCTATTTGTAAATGCTTTTTTTAAAAAAAAGTATTAAAAAAAAGAAATAGTCCTACATAATCGGAAACAGTTCAGCTATTACATGCTATTCAGTTTCAAGTATTCTATATACTTTATGAACGGTAAATTACTTATTTTACTTTGACTGCCTGTAACGTTTTTATTCCTAAGAGAATATGAAAAAGGGACCCTACCTAATCGAATAGGGTACTTTCCAGTCAAGAGAGCACTTCTAGAAGGCGTACAGACCCACTCTCCGTAATAGTTGTCCAAGACCAGTCCGTTGAGGCCAAGGGCATCGATGTTCGGCGTTGGAATTTGTGGGGAACCCCGCAAGCTGATATCATTCATGCCCTAGAGTTGAATTTAAAAAAATGAAGGCTACAGAAAAACACAGAAACTGCATCAAACTTCCTGAATCAGCAATGAAGTAATATGAATTGACATGAAATTAATGACCGATAATTATTACGATGACATTTATAATAATTATTATTTAATGCTTATTTCTCCCTGAATAAAAAATGAAAAATTAATGAGTAACCATCAATCATATAATATGCGTTACATAAAAAGTTTGGAGACAAGTATAATAATAGAAATTTATAATGCATAAATCCCCGACTACAAAGAAATTAAATCTTTTATTTTTGTGAAATTTTGTAGGGATACTTTTGGTCTAACATAATTTTTCATGTTCCTATCATTGACCCTTCAAGCTGCATCTGAATCAAAACTGTAGAATCATTTGAAATTTTAACGGTCACAACCTTTTCAAGTTTTAATAATAAAGATATAAAGATAAATTAGTTTAATCTATGATTCATTTCAATTAAATTTGCTGTGATTCATTTCAATTAAATTTGATTCGAAGCTGCATCCGGATCAAAACTATAGAATCTTTTGAAATTTTAAGAGTCACGGTCTTTTCAAGTTTTAATAATAAAGATAAATTAGTTTAATCTATGATTGATTTCAATTAAATTTGCTGTGATTGATTTCAATTAAATTTGCTGTGATTGATTTCAATTAAATTTGCTGTGATTGATTTCAATTAAATTTGCTGTGATT
>JAPMOQ010001652.1:3117092-3175547 GCA_026543055.1 Argiope trifasciata
GACAATGCAAATAATCTTCAGTTTTTAAAGAAAGAACTTAAATCATTTTTTAAAAACTGAAAATTATTTGCATTGTCTCCGTAGCGGAGCCCTCGAGTTCGAAGACCAATTTTAAATGGCTCCGCTCCGGAGCCCTCGAGTGCAAAGGGTTAAATTTAGAGAGAATTATATCAAATTTAGATGACATTATTTATTTCAAAATTGTAAATTTATTTTGTATAAAAATGCAATATTGGTAAATGCAATAAATGTAAATATCTGTCTAAGGGTTCAACATCAGTCATCATGATTTGAAAGCTGTTTACTAATCATACATAAAATTGCTCATTTGGATTGATTCGACAGATGCAGATTCACCCTTATAAAAAAAAGAAAAGAAACTTGTGAAACGAAGAAATACAAAAAAAAAAAAAAGAAAAGAAAAGAAAAGAAAACAGAATACAGGAATGAAATTTACATGAAAATGTAAAATGTTGCAGAATGAAAAATTGTTACAAGAAATGTTACAGGAATGAAAAATGCAGAATATGGAAAAATACAGGAATGCCAAAAAAGAAAAGAAAATTTTTGTTTGCATTTGCGGGCTTCTTAAAAGAATGACGTATTTCAGTAATAAGAATAATTTGGAACGATTTATGCTCCTTAATGTAATCATAGTGCGTCTAGTTGTAGACTTAATTGTAAAAACGGAAGGTTCCGAATTTTTAATTCTTATAGAATGAGTGCTTAGAGAAGGTTGAGCGATTACAAATTACAGGATTCTTTTTCCCGAGAACTGGGCTGATGAGACGTTATACATATGATGCAGAAAGTGATATTTTATCCATCCATAATGCTAGTGCACGAGCAGTCAGTCCAGAATTCAACCATCTAAAATTGGTAGCACAGGGACATTTTCAACATAATTACCAACATCCATATAACATTAAGGGAGTCTATGGACTGATATTGCAGGTATATGGACAACTACACAATCAACATCTAGAATTTTACAACTCATGTTTGCTTTAATTGAAATCAAATGACTCTTTTCTGAGAAATGCAATCTGGGCAGAGGAATGTAACTTTAATCGACAATGGAGAATTAATCTTCAATAATATTTTTGAAACGACATAAAAACCTATTTTTTGTCTAAAGTGGCAGCATTCTCTAAATACATGGTGGGACATTTTTAGGAACTCCTTGATTGGTTCTCCTTTTTATGACAGATGCTGAATGATAGCCGATGAATTCAGTTAACTTTTATCGGCATTATGGCAGTGCACACTATATTGCTCTTTGCTGAAGAATTAAAAAAAAATTGTCTTTATGTTATCGTTGATAAATCCGATCGCATGAATGCAAATTTTATTAAAAACTGGCAATTTTTTCAGTTGTCTAAGGTATTCATTTTGAGGGAGTTTTTAACACTCTAACTTAATACATTATCTCATTTTAGAATATATCTATACAAAAGATGATCCATAAATATTAAAACAAATTTTAAGAGGAAGTAGAAAATATGAAAAAAAGGATGAAACGTCATTATACACCGACAAATGGTTCTATTCATGAGAGCTTTGGAGAGGAAAAATCCATTTTTTCACAATACTTCCAAAAGTAATCGCTGGTAATTGCCATATATTTACTTAACACATAGATTGGATGATGGCAATAATTGAGTAGTTCAAAAATTATATTGAGAACTATTGCTGTAGGGATATATACCGGATTACTGAATGTTTTTAGAACGTGCGGCACGATTTAAGTGAACATAAATCCTTAAGAGTTTAATTTAGTTTAGTTTAGTTATATTAACGTCCCGTTTTTAAAGCAACACGAGGGCTATTTTGGGACGGAACTCGTCATTTAGAACCATAGTCAGATGACGAGGTTGAATCCTTAAGAGATTGAAAACATAATGAGAGGAAACCACGAGTGAATGATATTTTTTCCATGGATATTATTATATACTTTGTGTAAACCGAGTATCGAAGTAGTCGAAAGAATCTTCTGATCTATTGCCGATATCCAAGAAAATCCAGATGTATTTAACCAAGTCTGCCAATTCATGGCTGGTTGGGACAATGCATGCATCGCTTGCAATGATGGAAACTTTGAATATTTTGTAATATTATCACGAGGCAGTTTTTATTGTGGAAGCTTTTAAGAGCAACAGATACTTATAACACTCTTCGTCTCAATCCCTTCATTAGGTGAACCACTTCCATCATTTCACCCTACCGTTTCCAGTTGTGGGGCTGGTATGCAATTCTTAATCCTTTAGATGCACCCTAACTAACTCCCCTTAAAGTTTGTACCAGGGACACTCTGTATGTAAAATACTAAGGTACATGGAACAGAAATTATACTTATTGCTTATGGCAACAATGAAATGTGAACAAAATATCATATGAATTTCAGATTTCATCACTGAATGTTCTTACAGCTGTACTGAATATAAAGCTACACTTTTACACACTTTTTAAAAATGTTATGGAGATCATTCGCCTTGTCAACAAAAAAGAACATTAAGTAAAAGGAAAGAAGATATAAAAGAAAATAAGAATCAGGCTTCAAACGGAAGCTTAGTTTAGTTATATTAACGTCCCGTTTAAAGAAACACGAGGGCTATTTTGGGACGGACCTCGTCATTTTGAACCACGGTCAGATGACGAGGACGACACCTGAACTGGCACCCCCCTCTCCACACCACGCCACACCAGCGGGAGGACATTTGGCCTGACAGATTTAACGTGCAACAGACCCCCTCACACGACGGTTCTTCGGTGGAATCGAGTCTCGAACCTGAAACCCTCTGGTTCCGAAGCCGAGACTTTACCACCGGGCCACCGCGGCCCCTTCAAACAGAAAGTTTCATCGAGTTCAAATATGACCTTAACTGTCTCCAAATAAACAATTCCAACGTTTTTCCAACGGAAATTGACGCCTCAAATCTTCCAAAAATATTTTCTTGCAAAAATGGTTCCTGCATAACTCACTCAATAAAGCTTTTAAAAAGTTACCTTTTTAACTAAGTCGATTTAATTTCTGTGCAGTGTTGCTTTTCATTCTAAAAATAATTTTAATTCAATTTGAAAAACTGTTTATAGCTTTATTTTTAAATGCTACGACGAAATTCGCGGTCATCCATTAAAACATCGAAATATTTCCGATTTTATTTCTTAAAATATACAATACCTGATATTTTCTGAAAACTAATTAATTTAATTCATGAGTTTTGTTGTATCACAGAAGAAAGTGAATTTTTAGAAATTATTATATATATTCTCTATTGATCAATTGGCAGTTTAAGAAATCACTAACCTGGGCAAAAAGCTGATACCAAAGTCTTTTAGCAAATATGTTTTTATATAGTCTGTATAAATATATATTTACAAGATATATATTTAAATACATCTTATATATCATATATATATTACATATGTTTGTGGTACAGAAATAGTTCCAATTATTTAATTGGGAATGGCAACAATTAAATGAAAACAAACTATCGCAAGAATTCCAGACTGTTTCAATGTATTGAGGCTGTTATATTGAACGCTTCGAATAGAGATGCAAATTATTATTAAAAATGTTCTGGAAAGTGTTTACGACGTCCCTAAAAATATATATTCAGTCAGAGGAAAGAAAATGCAAAAGAAATAGATTTAAACAGATGAGTCGCCTATTATAGCTTTGACTTCCCTACTAAAAATGATGTTCATATTTTTCAAAACTATCCCCAAAGTACATCTATGTCTAGTTTGACAACTCTGGGTTACTAAGTGTATCCTTTAGAGCTCTAACATTCGTTATCCTTAATTATTAATAGAGATAAGATGTATTCATTTCCATTCCCTTCTTTTCATGTATCAAAACTGAGTTCAAACGTTAACAATTTATTGATATGTTTTTCTTCCTTTTTTCTCTGTGTAACAAAAAGCAAATATTGCAAATTTTAAAATAACTTTATATTACACCATACTATTTTTAAAATAAATTACTCATATGATGATAATTAAACGATTATCAAATGCAGATAGCTTAAAATATTTCAAGCAATACGGCTACAAAACATTAAACATATTGCTTCTGCAGGATAGAGGGAATCGATACGGCTTCATAAAAGCACTTACATTTGAATATTAATGAGATGGATGTTATTGAATATCTTGCACCTTAATGACTGTCGAAGAATCTCATTTGTTTAAACACCGGTTCCTTTTCCCTTTTGTGATCTCTAGAATATACGAAGTATCGGTTACGCTATCAGTTATGTAATGACTACCAAAGGCTAGCGATAATATTGCAGCTGCAAAAGTACCAATAATTTTTCTTTAATATCTTTGGAGAAATTCATAATTCGGGCTTCAACATTTTAATATCGTATCCAACCGGTACAGTGGAACATGCATATTACAGAGAAATTGATATATGCTAAAATTAGATCATTTATTAGATCGTAATTAGATCATTGGCGCTAAAAGACTTGGGATAAAGACTTGGTAAAAGTTATGCGCATTATGTCGAATTTCTAGCATCTAAGCTTTGAAAAAACGGGTTTCAACATTTTAATATTGTATCCAACCAGTACAGCGAAACATGTATATTACAGCGAAATAACGATGTGCTAAAATTAGATCATTGATTAGATCGTAATTAGATCATTTGCACTAAAAGACTTGGTAAAAGTTATGCTCTTGATGTCGAATTTCTAGCATCTAATTACTCGATATAATTTTCTTTTTTTCCCCTTCTTAAAAAAAAGATATCAGTATTAAACTTATGATGCGCATTTGATGTTATTATGTGAGCATGTACTGGTTCTCTGTTATTCATTACTTTTACTTTGACAATCAAAATAACACACAACTAGGGATTTAGATCGAGCTTATATACTAAACACAACTCCTATAGCTGTTTAGAAGCAGCTGTGGTAAATATCAGCGCATTTTATGGATAACGGTTATAAAGAAATAAAAATATTTGTTAATCATGAGAGGAAAATCATTATATATAAAACAAAGGTAGCCTTCTCTACTGCTAATCCAAAGTACTGAAAAGATCTTTTTAAAAATTTTTTCTTAAATATCATAAATCAAACGGAATTGTTTTAGAAAATATTTCATGAAATTAAATAAATATTTTCTTATTTATAAAAATGTTTATTTCCAAAGTGCATGAGCAATACAAGTAATACCTTTTTTTTCTTTTCGTTGAAAATAAACTTATTTTGGGATTTTGTAAAATTAACAGTATTTAGACAAAAATATCTTCGGCCTCTTTTTTTTTAAAGATGAAATTATTTTTAAAAATGTGATATGTAACGTTTGCAAACAGTATATAAAAATAATTTAATCTAAGTTAAATATCTCAAACAGTTTGTAAACGTTATGAAATATTACTTTAATCTTGCTATTTCTGTTTAATGAAAATCTAACACTAAAGTTTGTTCTTTTAAATCGCTTCATTTATTTGCCACCATTTTGACATTTGAAACTTATGAAAATAATTGGACTTTGATAATTGTAAGACTAAATCAATTTAACTTAACTGATATTTTAATTTTAATTCAAACACACGTATACAAAATATTGCAACAATAGCTATATCGATATTGATTTTAAACCTGGATTTGGAATTCGAAATTTGGTTAATATATTCCTAGCACCTAAAAAATATGAATTGCATTATTATAAGATATTCGAACTCCTTTTAATTGGTAGAATATATGTTAAAAGTTTTATCGTACTGTCACAACTTCTGAAAAAATCATTGCATATTAGTTTTAAGTTTTAACTATCATTATCATTGAAATAATCATTAATATTAAAAATTGAAGTCTTAAAACTCAGAAAATTATTTTTATAGAGGCATTAATTACAATACATTTTTCGCAGATTAATATTTTACATTTTTCAATATTTTCTGAAGCATAATCTATTTCACTGCTCAATCACATATATCACCCGCGTTCTTTTGGCAAAACACGATTTATACCAAATGATTAAATCTTTTTTTGGCGATAAATTTTTTGGAAGGATTTAGTTTTTTGGCGATACTCGATTTATATCGAAGGATCAATCGAATGTGTCATTTGTTTTTGATGGAGTTTTCAAAATGTTAAATTTAAGAGAAAAAATTTCGAAATAATTTCCAGTTTTTATTAATATTAAAAATATTAATAAAAGTACAAAGTATTTTTGTATGTTTAGCTAAGTTTTTTCCATAATGTCATTCGAAAAATCTTTATTCAAACATCTTAATTTTTAAAAAAGGGATATAAAGACAACTAGAATGTTTTCGACAATCAAAATTACCAAAATTTCATTTATAAATCAAGAGGATTTTTTTTGCATGAAATGCTTAATATATTATAGAAAAATTAGTATAAATAGAACAGATAATTTATATCAATCATAAAAAAGATGACAATTTTTTTTTTCAAATCCAAAATGTGTTGTAATGCGATAGTTTTCGAGTTAATAACCACAAATCAGTACGCTAAAAATATTTTGAATAAATCATCTAAAATTGAGTGTGATACTAGTATATGAATATAGCTTTAATAACTACGTCAAACTTATTTTTCTTTAATATTACTACTATTAATAATAAAAGTGCTGAATGTGTAATTTGAAAATCTAAAAATATATATGATATTTTACTTGATAAATAAGTCTCTAAAGATTAATACTATTGTGCAGTAACAATAAAATCAGGTTTTGCATCATATAAAGTATTACATTTGTAGATATTGATGAATATTTTATACAGTTGTAAGGAATTGAATACATTATATGCGAACGGAAGTTTGAAGAAAAGATGTTTTGACAAAAAGTAAAATACATGATCCTTCTATCATAAGCGCTCGTATTAAAATTATTGTTAAAGAATAATATATAAACTTTCAGCATTTTGCAAAATAATTTGTACAAAATATTTTATAAAATATACTGTACAAATTATACATTTCTTCAACAGAGAAATTCCTCCTATTTTATTAGATCAAAATTGGTAACACTATTTTTCAAAGGTAAAAATATTTCCTATTGCTTTTACTCAAAATTTTCTCTAAATCCTTCTTATATTTCAGTATTTGCGAAGAAAAGTTGCAGTTTTAATATAACAAAATTATGTAGAAAATCAGATTCCATTATTTTTAAAGTATTCTACTTCAATAGCATTGTTGACATGTTTGATTAAAAATACTGTTACGAACCTGTGGTTTTGCTTTCCCGCGCTAATGCTGTCATCGTAAGGAAGACAGATTGACAGTAATCTATATTCAATAGTGAATTGGTGTGACGTCAGAGGTCCCATTGCTTGGCTACAAACATGGCAATTATTTGGAGACGAATTTGGCGACAAAATGGAAAGTACCCGAAACATCGAAAATTTTCCCGATCAGTCCATTAGAAGCCGAGATACGTCTAGAATGATCCTGATTGGTCCAGAAAGCTTAGCCCCCACCTTCCGTCACTATATAAGGCAATCAGTCTGCATAGTGGAATCAATCGATCGAGAAGACCTGAACTGAGAGGTCTTGTAAGCTTAACGACGGCGGTGGTCGACCGAATAGACCTGACTGGAGAGGTCTTAAACTGAGGAGTCCTGAAAGGAGGACCGCTGTATGGCTTATTATGACGAAGCCTGTGTCGTACGCGGAACCAACGTTAGATAACGAATCCTCCAGAGGAGAAGACGTGACGGAGCCAAGCAAGGGCTAAACTGAGCTGTATGCTTTGTAGTTTGTTGTGGAAGCAGCGTCAAGTACTATAGCCAGTGCTGCGGATATTGTTACTACTTGTGAGCTACTGTCGTTATTGTGTGCTGCTGTGTATTCGTCTAGGCTGTAAATAAACGTCTGTGTTGTGTCTTCTGCTAAAGGACTGATCATTGTGTGTTCATCTCTTCTCCCACCGTACACACCCACTATAGAAGTGAACGAACGCGACGGATTAATATAGGAAATCCGTAACAATACATTTCATATATTTAAAGTTTTTATTTTGTTAGATTAGAACTGCAAAAAGAGAAGACTGCAGAAGACAAAAGGATAATAATATTTTACAAAAATATGTAGTTTTTTACATTTAAAAATGTACGTATGGAAATATTGTATTCCCTATAAACACTGGATATATTGTCTAATAATATAATTAACTGAATGAAAATTATCACATTCTCAATTTTTGAATTGTTTTACTAAAATGTGAATGATATCCTATCAATACTATAATAATTATGTACAGTAAGGTATTGATGTAATATTTTTTAATTTCCTGTTTTTCACAAGGATTTAGCAATTCAATAGAGAGATAAGCACCATTTAATAAGTTATGATAAAGAGAAAAAAAAGTCATGAGTCCAATTGAATCAATTTTATTATTGCAATATAAATTGTGAAATCTTTATTATTGTGTCTCAGATCCTTTTTCCATGACACTTCCCTCGGCGAAGTCACACTGAACGTAGTACTCAGGGTCCAGCCAAGGTACAACCAGGAAATTGTGACACATGGGGTCACCTTCAGGATCACTGGGTTTGGCCTGAGGCTTCAACGATTCTGCTTTGTACTGGTTGATAATGTCCATCATATTGGCCACAATCTAAATATATATACATCCAATTAAATATATAATCAACATTTTCAGTCAGTTGTCATACAAAAAAAATATTTTCAGTATATATAAATAAAAATATTTTAATTATCTTAAAATATTTTAAATAAAAATATTTGATAATACCGGTAAAAATATTATAATTTTTAGTCAGTTGTCATACAAGAAAATATTTTCAGTATATATATATATATAAATAAAAAATATTTTAATTATCTTAAAATATTTAATAATACCGGTAAAAATATTATAATTTGTGTGCGGTTGAAAAAAATATTTTCAATCGTACAAAAAAAAAAAAAAAAAAAAAAAAATTATGTAGACAGAAAATATTTCTTTGGCCTACGATATTCTATTATTAAAAATATTATAATTTGTATATAGCTGAAAAAATATTTTCAATCGTATACAAAAAAATATATATATATGCAGACAGAAATATTTCTTTGGGCTACGATATTCTGTTATTAAAAATATTATAATTTGTGTACGGCGGACAAATATTTTCAATCGTGTACAAAAAAAATTATGTAGATAGCAAATATTTCTTTGGATTACGTTATTCTATTGTCATCTATACAAATAAAAATGAATGTTTGTCTGTATGTCTCTTATGGCTTCCTAAACCGTTCCTCCAATTGCGATGAAACTTGGCCAGCTTATTTCTTATATCTACGGGATGGTTATAAGCATAGTACAATGATCTAAAATAACAATCGGATTTCAACTGCGTCAGTTTACCAAGGATTAATCTCCAAAAAACTTGCTGAGAAGACACAAGATTCAGTAGAAATATTAAATCCAAGTTAAATGTTAATATTTTATAGTTATTGTACGCAAATACCATGCAAGTTATTCACAGAGGTAACAACTTTATTACAGATTATACGAGAAAGGTTTGGAGGAAACAATCCTGGGGATTTTAAGTTTAAATTAAATTTTAGTATATTTCGCAGTAACTTCCAAAAATATTTTAGTACAAATAATTTTGCATCATCTTAATTTTCAAAAATTATCGTTTCAACTATATTAACGATTTCAGGGTATAACCATATTTTCTATGTTCAATCAATTTTAAAACAAAATATTTTAATCACACTTTCTAAAACTATGCTTGAGACTTCAGATCGAATATGAAACGAATCGCGAGACACAATAAATAGTTTCTTTTAATAGTTTCTGAAAGAACACCAAGCTTTGCAATTTTAAAATAACACACAAATCTAATATATAGAAATGAATATTTGTTCATTCGTATTTTATAAAATGTCGTACCGTTCATCCTATTTCGGTAAAACATTGCCAAATTATTGATTGATTGCACTTAATATTATTTTTTTCGGCGGCAACAGCGCGCCGGGTACCAGCTAATTATATATAAAGATATTCTTGGAAAATATAAAATTAACTTTTAGTAATCTTTAAATAATTTTAAGATCCTTTGACCCCGTAGCCTTTACAAAAGTACACTAAAATTATAATTAAAAAAATCAAATTTAATTCACTAGTTTTGGATTGATCGATATGATAAAAATAATTGGGGATATATACCTGGAATTACTTCAAAAATGATTTTTTTTTTTTTTTTTTTTGTAATTTTTCTGATGGTAATGATCTTTTGTCTCAAAGGATAGAATGCAAGCCAGAAAATATTCCAATTACGGCATAGAAATTTTGAAGCTGAAAACACAATTTTTGAAATGCAAATATATGTTCTTAAGGGTCAGTATTTTAAAGACTGTGATATACTACTCAAAACAATTAAAGGATATTGAGATTGTGGATTGACCTTGCTTCTACAAAATTGAATGATTGACACATTATCACAGACGTAATAGGCTATATGAGTTTCAAATAATGTTTGTTTGGCTGAGAAAAAAAGGCTTTTTCAGAAGGAAAACACACAAACAATTTTTGTATGTGAGAAAAAGAAATAAAAATATTTTTTTTTAAAGTCATTTTTAGAAGGGTGTTTGGTTTGCCCAGACGGCCAACAACGTAGAACATCTTTAAGGAATTGAGTAAACGAGGCTATTGATGAGGGGCTGGGGTACTCTGTTCCACTCCTTCAGAACTTTCTTCTTGAGGTGTTCGTGAGGATGGTTGTCATTCAGCAATTCGTCTTCTTAGAATGTCCCAAACATGCTTGATTGTTTTTATGCTTGGATATCTGGCCTATCCATTCGCATGATTCCTTTCTCGATAAGGAAATCATTCACCAAGTTAGCACAATGTGATCTGCAACTGTCGTCCATTAACATGAAGTCATCTGCAATTGCTGTAGCTTACAGGACTACAATAAATCTCAGGATCACATCCCTATACCAACGATTGGTCAGAGCTCCATTTTGAATGATATGAAGATCACTGAGCCAGCATAGACCATCACTTCCTCAACACCAAATCTAAATTTCAAATAAGATTTTCTAGTAATAAAGTTAAAATAGGAAACAAATACTTAAACAGTAAAGATTATGAGATATATTTCGACAAATTTGAAAAACAACCTGCTGAATGGTTTACTCATGGTTTTCAAAAACTCCCAAAAATGGATGGAATTGAAATTTTTACAGATGACTCAAAAGATGAAAATAATTAATGGAATGTATCGAAATCTCAGAATTAACGAAAAACCTGAAGATTGTAAATAATGATTTGAGTACAGTACTGATGGTACCAGGTAATCTCAAAACCTTGAAGGATATGATGTCAAAGATTGACAGTTTCATTCCAACTGTTTGTGAGTGTACAGTCGGGGAAGAAGGACAGTTATTAACTACCTCGAAGGGAATGTTAGTTTGACGGATCGGTCAATGTCAATGTTTGGACAATACTTAGACAGCAGTCAACTACAACAAATCATGTCTATACTGCTACGTTCAGTGGTGGCGGGGTGATCGACTGTATAAGAAGAAGGTGGATATTTGTATCTTTGAAAAGTGTGTTAATAATTGTCTAATAAACCGTTGCTTCTTCACTTCTTACGTTATAAAATAGAAATAGCTGGCAGTTACGTTTTGCCCATTTGAATCGCTACCATTAAGTTATTCGAACAATCATAGATTTTAATAAGAGGAAAAGCTGAAATGTTTCGGGTAACAATTTTATTACTAAATATGGAGTTTGCTATATTAAATCATCAAGTTCTGTCTTTTATATGGTATTTCTGTTACTTACATTTGAAGTTTGTATATAAACAATATCAGTGATCTCCTGACAAATAAAAAAGTTCTCTCATCAGACGAAATCTGATTTTTTAATGCTTTCGATAGCAGTGGTAGAATTTATAAACTGATGGGTGACAGTTATTACTCAGTTTGGCAGGAACCACATGAATTTATGAAATGATTTCTCTTGATCTGTTACAACTGACATAGTTAGAAAGCCTCATGCAAATTGTGGATTATAAATCAGCAGGATCTTGTTCTCCCAAAAAGCAGCAGATTGCTCCAAAGTGGGATTATATTTCTGCAATAAATCTATCTGATCTGTTTCAGTCAAATATAATCTGTTCTCTGATCTGATCTATATATTGAAGACAAAATGTTTGGTTTTCAAGTACAAAATTCATCTATGATACATTTTCTACCTTCTTTAAAAATTTTATTACACTGAAGAACTCTCTTTTTTATACATATAAGTAGTTGAATTTCAATTCGTTTCAAAACATAATTATTTAAGCCTCAAGAATTGTTTTGCGGGAAATAATTTTAGCACATATTTTTTACTCAATTATATTTGCTATTTTGGAAAATGGACGGAGTAAAAAAATCTTGTCTCTTTTTAAAAATTTATTTTCAGAAGATAAAATGCCGTAAATTCTTGACTGGTGATAAATATTTATAGAAATTGTAAACATGTATGTTTAATGAGTTTGATGCAGTGAGTCAAATAAATTTTCCCAGTTACCCCACCATCTCTGGGATAAGTGAGAACATGTCGGAGTAATTTAGAAAGTTGTTTCAACTAAGATTAATCCATAAAATTTGTTAGAAGAAGAAAGGGATTTTTTATGAGCTCTCCAAAGCATGAATATACACTCAAATTATAGACTTGGTTTCCTTCTCATAAAATCCTTTTACATTGAAGAAAAATGACATTTGCAAAATTTGCTCCCAATTACTCCAACGCCACTTTTCATTTAAAAGTTGTAATCATTTTGGGCTATTTGCTAAAATATATAAGTTGTTTGTTATATATATATTACTTGTTAACTAACGTTTCTATTTTTTATATATATAACTAATTCCATATTTCATATTTGAGGAAAAGAAGTAGAAAAAGCAAATATTTTACTTACATCTGGATGCTTTTTTGCTAAGTTTTTATATTCACAAGGATCATCGGTGATATTGAAGAGGCAGGGATGCTTGTCTGCTTGGCAACCACTATAAGCACTTTTAGGGGGTGGCTGTTGACACTTGATACGAAGACGTTCATACGTATTGTCTGGATTTTCAGCAATCCACATTCCCATTTCGCTCAGCACTTGTGCCACTGTGCTCCCCTCTTTGAAAACCCATTCAAAGTTGGCTGGACCGTTGAAACCTTCGAATCCAGAGGGTCCGTTCCAGTAATCAAAGCCAATTCCCGTGGTCCCATTGACCACCTTCATATCTCCCAGTCTGAAGGCTGATGTCCCAAAAACGGGATCTAAATTCTGCAGAATGTAGGTTCTTGGCGAGGGAGAATCATTCAACAATGTGTCCCACATGTCAAAACCATCGATGGGGCCCAAATCACGAGGATCTCCTCCTATAATTTTGTAACGATATTGCAAGGAATTTATTCTTTAAATGAAATCTGATTTGATGAGATTAACTCAATAGAATTTGCTCTAATATATAATATTACTTATTACTACTAATAGTTACTTATATATGTAGGAATTGGATGGTACAGAATGCCCTTTCAACCACATTTAGTTCAGTGTCTAGGGTCACTGATTAAAGGAAAAGAAGCTTTTGAATATGAAAGAAATTTATTTACAGTAAAGAATAAGGAAAAGACATTAACAATTATGACAGGACAGGCTATTTACAATAGAGAAAAAGTATCACCTATAAATGCCACCAAGGATGAAGCCTAATTAAGTGTTTCATGGTGAAACTACGTTGCGTATTAAAAATTCACATTCGGAGCAAAATGACTCTCTATGTCTCCGTCTGCGTAGTTCGCTTTTTCTCAAACTTGACGTCACGCTCTCTTAGACTTTGGATCAGCGGTATATAGTGGTATCATTGGTGCCATCTATTACAACAAAATGAAACTAAATATGGAATAGTAATGGTCGCTAATTAAATCTCTACATATATTGTGGCAAATCGTTTGTTATATTAGAGCTTTACACTGACAGTAATTTTCAGTTATTGAATTTTGTATCGACACTAACTTTAAAATAGTGAGCCTTATGTCTATAGCATTATCTTGTTTATTAATACATTGACAGCCGGCGACCTAAGAGACATTTAAAGCCTGAGAGCCGGCAACATATCGGCCCCTTAAATTCCAAACGCCTTATTCGCTTGTTTCTGATCACTGAATAGCCAAAAAAAAATTTAAAACATACACTTTCGTAACATAGAGCATTTTATTTTGCATATTCGTCATATAAATTTTAACTGTAATTAAAAATAGAAACAAAATCGAAATTTTTAATTTATAATTAGGGAAAAAAATACAGTTTATACATCAGCAAGCTCAGATACACGCGTTTTCGCGGGGCCGGCTGTCAATGTGTTAAAATATGCTGAGACATATTGAAGTCCAGATACTATCTTTTCTAGTCCATGTCTCTCTTTTTTATAGGGCAATAAAAATCTGAATGTTCGACCTTGTTCTGTGGACGACTTTGTTCTTGTCCGCAGTCATTCAGAAACATGACACCTTTCTTTAGGGCAGCCATACTCAACCTTTTTTTTTATAGGGGCCACAAACACGTTTCAGTCACGGTAGCCCGGGCCGCAAGTAAAAAATAATTAGGTGTATAAATGAAAAAGTAATATCAACCTAATGAATTATTTAGTTTAATGTAAAAAAGAACTTTTAACAAAGAGGCTTACTTACTTATATGTATATCTAATGAGACTTTTGGAACTGAGAGCATATTTTTAAAATTTTATCAATATCTGGCTTGTCGTTGCATGCTGCTCTTATTATATCATCCAAATGGGAATCTGTCAGTTTATTTCTATATACACTCTTTGTGTATTTCATTTTTGAAAAAGATGATTCGCACACATACGTTGACCCAAAAAATGTTAGCATTATTTGGGCACATCTTTGCACGCTTTTATATTTTTCGGGAACAATGCTCCAAAATTCCACATATTCCCTTTTTTCCCTTTTTTCTTTGAAAATTGCTTCCAGGTTGGTGTCATTTTTCAAATCAATAAATTCATCAAACAACGAGTAATTACAATTTAAAACTGAAGCCAACTCAGAAATAGTTGGTGTCTTTGAATGCCATGGAGTTTCTACAAGTAACAAACATTTTTTTATTTTTCTGAGATCTTGAAACCTTTTTTGAAATTCGTTTAATAGTGCAGTTATAAAATTTGAAATTATGGAGCAGTTTTCTTCTGAAATGTTAATACCGTCCTCTCTGGTTTTTATAATAGTTGGAAAATTGTGCAGCTGTTTGTTCTGTATTTCATTATAATAAATACTTAGTTTTTCCTCAAATGCAAACACTTTATTTGCCATATTGGACACTATGTTATTTTCGCCTTGTAGACTCTGATTGAGATTGTTTACTTTTTCCGTAATATCACATAGAAAACCTAAAAGACACCACCATTCATCGTTTTGTAATTCTGGGTACCCTTTATTATTTTGCTCTAAAAATAGGACTATTTCATGGCGTAATGAAAAAAACCTTTCCAAAACCTTTCCTCTACTAAGCCATCGCACCGAGGTATGCAAAAGAACGTCGCTGTGCTCACTTCCCAGTTCTTCAAGAAGGGTTTTAAATTTTCTGTGGGTCAGT
Organism: Argiope trifasciata; assembly: GCA_026543055.1. NCBI lineage: Eukaryota > Metazoa > Arthropoda > Arachnida > Araneae > Araneidae > Argiope > Argiope trifasciata. The sequence goes on from JAPMOQ010001652.1 coordinate 3,132,688, forward strand.
TCTTTTGCTCGTATATAATTGACAATATTGATAACTGTTTTCATTACAGCTTCTATTTCTGGTTGTACAGCACGGGCCGCCAAGTTTTCTTGATGGATAATACAATGGAATGTTATTAAATTGCTGCAATTATATTTTTTCTTAAATAATGAAATGAAGCCATTTTCGGATCCAGTCATTGAAGGACAACCATCTGTACACAAACACACGATTTTTTGCACATCAATTTCATGATGTTCTAAAAAATTACAAATAGTATCAAGGTAATCCGTGCCTCGGGTTTGACCTTTCATTGGCAGTAATTTTAAAACGTTTTTATGAATTTCATTGTTTTCTGTACAATATCTAGCAAACACCGAGCACTGCGATGTTGCTGAAATATCGGTGCTGGCATCAAATGCTAAACTGAAAAACTTGCATCTTCTTAGGTTTTTTAATATATCATCGGAAATAAATTTAGAAATGTCTTCAATACGCCTGGTGCAGGTTGAATCCGAAAGCTGTATTTTTTTTTATCAGATACTATTTGTTTTTTGTTACTGTACTTATCAAAAAGTATATTAGCAGCACTAATAAAGCATTCCTTTACAATTTCCGCATCGGTAAATGGTTTCATATGCTTACCAAGAATGTAAGAAATTTCATATGATGCTTTTGTTACCGCCGAGTCTTGTGATAATGCCGCGAACATAACATTTTGTTGCTCATGCAATGATCTCTTAAAAAAACTCAATTTCTCATTTCTCAAAGACGATCCGGGAGGAAACGTTTCGTCGAAATCTTTGTTTTGAAGTGAAATGACGAGAAATATTGTATTTCTTCAATATGATACTTTCTCGACATATCAAACAAGTAGCTGCGTTGTTTTTATTTGGCACAACAAAATAATCAGATTCCCACTCATCTTGAAACAATCTATTTTCACTTGATATTTTTCTTTTATACTTCGACGACACTCCTGACATTATTTTGAAAATAATAGGTATACTTAATTTACAAAACAAAACTATTATTTGGCAGAGGACGCGGGTACGTACACAAATTTAGTTTAATAATTTAGATTAAATTTATAACAAGTTTAGTTTCGATCGACAATCAAAGCGACACGCACTTAGGTCCATGGATCTTACGGTCTGGCCCCGCGCAAACACGAGCGGGGGGCGACTTGCCAATTAGTAAAACACACGTCTCATTACACATGACAAGCAATGTTTAGCTTCGCAAGTCGCCCCGCCGTCCGCGTTTGCGCGTGACAATACCTTTAAGGGGATTCCCCACGCCGCGTATTTCGTATCGTTCGCGCAACCATAGATTACAGACCTTTAAGGGGATTCCCGCGCCGCGTATTCCGTATCGTTTGCGCAACCATAGATTAGGATAGTTTGCGTTTCCAATTTAAGCGAATTTTTGATATTGCTCACATTCCCATACTTCACGTTCAATTACCAACTCTTTGAAAGGTGCGAAATTTGAAGTTATTTACAAATAAGTTGTAACTACCTAGTTTAATAATTGGGCCAATCAAAAAGCCTCCGCGGGCCGCAGGTTGAGTATAGCGGCTTTAGGAAGTATACAAAAAACTTTAAGAGAGAAATAATAATTCTTAATTTTCTCCCATTGAGAAAGATTTACTTTCTAAAACCATTTTGTTTTCTTACTGATAAGAGAGAAAACACTTTTGGTTTGTGGAATATTTTCATTCTCGTATAATATGAATGCAAACAGAAAATATTGTAATTTCCCCCCAAGAATTTGAACTCGATATTTTGGCAAAACTCCCTGTTTCAGACTTCCTAGAATCCAACAAATATGCTGTTGGAATTATGCCAGTCTGTATGTGAACAAACTCAAAGCACATTCAACTAAATGGAATAAGTTTAATATGTAGTCTTTACATATATTTTGTAAAAGTTTGTTCTATATCTTTGTTTTAAACTCGAATGCCAATCATTAAAATTATCTATGCAATGATTAATAAAATTCTGAGTGAGAAAATAAAGCAACTTTTATTCCAAATTAAAACTGTGGTGCTTTTGGTTACGCTGAAGAAAGGAAAAACGTGATTATTAGCATTATTTCTTCTGTTTCAGTCTTTTAGTCTCTACAAGAACTTTTGTTTCCATTTTTGATTTTCATTTTCAAATTGTGAAATTTTGCAGACTGCCTTTTTAATTAAACATTTTTCATATTTTTTCAGTAAATTTCTATCTACTAAATTTTATTTCAAGTAAAGTGATTTAAAAAAAAAAAAAAATATTTTTCATGAAGACAGTTTTGAAGACATGAAAAAAAGTGCAGGAATTCAAAAATTTTGTAAAATGCTCTAAAATGCGTAAAATGCTTTCAAAGAGGCTAAAGATTTGAAAACATGACCAAAATACTTAAGAAAGAGTAAAATAAAGATGTAATGAAATAATTCTCGAGTTTTTAAAGAGTACTGACAAGGGGCTAAGTTGTTTCTCTAATAATAGATTTTGAAATCCTTTGCAGTTCATGTACGAATCATATATGTCCAAAAAATTAGAAAATTCATTGCATTTTATTGAAAATCATTAAGATTCCTGTTCAGTATTATATTCATTTCTCCAATTCAGTAGCAGCGAGGAGAAAGGGTTATCATATAACTAGCCCTAAGGCACATGCATAAAACCTCGCAAGACTGAATGACCGGATTGTCGCTACAGCAACACTGGCGGGAATTATGGTTGAGTCCTTGGCGGAATTCAACCTACGCATTGGCACAATTCCGCCAACATCTACGCAACCCAACACAAGTCCTATTGGTCATCACCGACCGCGGTACAGCCATCTTCATAGGGGTGATCCATGGGAGGTCCAGTGTCTCCAACTATTATTGTACCCACTGGTTAGGCGAGACTCAACCACCATACCGGAAGGATCTCTCACTCATTTCGAGGTACCCCCGGGGGGTAGGAGAAAGGGTAATTCAGATTTTCAGAGAATGCTATTAATTAATAACTATAGCATTTTCCTGACATTCCTTGCATGATTTTGAGGCCCCCTTTTTGTGCAAATGAATGCTGAAACCTACGAATCATATTAACATCATTGGCCATATTATCCTAAGATATTTTATATTTCATTTAGAAAGGAGTTAAATGTTAGGTAAAAGTGTAGAGTAGTGTGCCCCTTGCTGAGCTAAGGAGGCCAAGTCGCCAACAAAGATGGCGGACAAAGTAAACAAACTGTTCCGCGGAACAATTACAGTTGCCATTTCCCGCCTTTTTTATTTAAAAGCTTTAACTAATTATAATTATTTGTTTAATACTGCCCAGTGCTTTCTACAGATGCCTTCGGCATCTGTAGAAGGCACCGGGCAGTATTTTTTAACTTTAAAAAAACATCCTCGGTCTTCGCTTTCCTAGGGAGCGGGAATGCAGTAGCTTCGCTAGCAAATTGAACAGATAGACGCTTAATAATATTACAAGTAAGAATAAAGGATTTATAGGAACGAATATTATACAGAATTTTTAATATTTAATGTACTTACTTGTTTTATTTAATCTTTTCATAAACGCTCAACACTTCATAACACTCGAAGCATTCTTTCCAAGACTCATCAACTCATAAAAAAATATATTCCATTCACCCTTTATCCATTCAGCAGGTTCCAAGTAGTGCCTACCATCCCAACTACTAGACATCCACTCCTGTACGATTGCAGACATAATACACTGATGAAAAAAAATCCCAACACTAGGAAGGAGCTGTGCTGGATAAACGAAATTTGGTAGGCGTGTTTATACATCTGAAAGATGACGTCGATTCAAATTTCGAGCTACGCGCGTAAGTGTGGCGCTAGTAGCGACACTGTTCAGGATCGTTATTTACAGTTGAGATTTGACGTAGTGGGTTAATGTTAGTCAAGGATGCCTCTGAGAAGACGAAGAAGCCATTATCAACAGCTCACTGAGTTTGAACGAGGTCGTGTTGTAGGGCTACGAGAAGGGGGGTTTTCTTTCCGCGATATTGCTGAAAGACTTGGCAGGAATGTATCCACTATGCATGAGTATTGGCGGCAGTGGTCAAGGGAGGGTACTGCCTCAAGAAGACCAGGTTCCGGGTGGCCACGTGGTACTACTGAGAGGGAAGACCGTCGTTTTCGGCGTATGGCTGAGGCTAATCGTACTGCGTCTGCAGCTGAAATTCGAGCTGCAGTTGGCACCACAGTGACACAACGAACTGTTACAAATCGGTTACTTCAAGGACAGTTCCGAGCCAGAAGCCCTGTACAGTGCATTCCACTGACTCCAAACCACTACCGTTTGCGACGTGAGTGGTGTCAAGCTAGAGCTCATTGGAGGACGGAGTGGAGATCTGTTGTGTTCTCTGATGAAAGCCGGTTCCGCCTTGGTCGCAGTGATAACCGTTTGTTGGTTAGAAGGAGGCCAGGTGAACGCCTGCTAGTGACCTGTCTGCGGCCTAGACACACAGGACCTACTCCTGGAGTTATGGTTTGGGGAGCAATTTCGTATGACAGCTGGAGCACTCTCTTGGTTATCCCACGCACCCTGACTGCAAATTTGTTACGTCAGTCTAGTGATTCATCCTGTTGTGCTGCCATTCAAAACCAGCATTCAAGGGGGTGTTTTCCAACAGGATAACGCTCACCCTTATACCGCTGTTCTAACCCAACATGCACTACAGAGTGTCGACATGTTGCCTTGGCCTGCTAGATCACCAGATCTTTCTCCAATCGAGCACGTATGGGGCATCATTGGATGACAACTCCAGCGTCATCCACAACCAGCATTAACCGTCCCTGCATTGACCGTCCAAGTGCAACAGGCATGGAACTCCATCCCACAAACTGATATCCGACACCTGTACGACACAATGCATGCATGCTTGCATTCAAAATCCTGGTGGTTACACCGGTTACTAATGTACCAACATTTCACATTTGAAATGACTCTTCTCGCCAATGGCTCTACCTGTGATCTTGAAACTTTAATCAATTAAATATGTTACCTAGACAAATGTATTCCTAAAATTTCATTACTGTACAATAGTTTTTTCTTGGTGTTGGGATTTTTTTTTCTATCAGTGTATTTCGAGGGAGCTGAACGTTGAAGCACCAAAAGAATCACGAGAACTGCGACTAATTCCCTGGTAGACTTCTTTTTACGAAAACGCAGACGATTTCGTGAATTACGTTTTCAGACGATTTGCGAATTCGCATAGTGATAATTAAAAATGGGAAAACGAATTTTTTTTTTTGTAAATACTAACACTAAAAATGAAATAAATGTTATTTTAATTAATATTAATTTTATTCTAAGCTTTTTTGTATAATAAATTTTAAATTTAAAAAATTTAAATCATCTGAAATCGATATTTTAAATATTAAATTTATTATAAAACAGTTGTAGTTCATGAACAACTCAAGTATTGTAAAAAGTAGTAAACAAAGCAGAATTAGGGTTACTGTAAGAAAGTTCCGTTGGGTTGCCATATTGGAGAGAAACTCGGGGGGGGACACCGTGCTACACTTCAACTAAATCTTATTAGCTAAATATCTATTTGAGTAAATAAACTGTAAAGAATGGCAACGACTTACCTGCAGCTCTGTACAAAGTTGGAAGCCAATCCGTTACATGCATGAGCTGCTTAGAAATACGTGGCTTCTTAAGATTTAGCAACGGACTCCAGATGATTCCTGGCAGACGAATGCCACCTTCCCACGGTGTTTCCTTATTTCCTCTCAGGGGGTAGTTGGACCCAAAACCACCAAACTCCGGATTGACTTCTCCACCGTTGTCAGAAATGAACAAAAAGATGCTGTTCTTTAACATGTCTTTTTCGTGTAGGGCTCTGAAAACAGATCCAACGCCATCATCCAGACCTGACACAACGGCTACAAAATAACATGGATGACTTAGGAAGGTCTAAATTTTTAAAGAAAATTACATACATTTATCACGTTTTTATGAAATTCCCCAATGATACAAATGATTTTAGGTGTTAAGTTAGGAACAACTCGATGGTTTTTAGTTGTAGACTGAGAGAATAGATCGATTTCATGAAACAAAATTACTTTTTTATCAAACTAAATAATGTTGATTTTGTTTGAAATGTAGTGGTTTGTAGTTGGTTTAACGATATTAAATAAAACAATCAAACAATTGATCGGTATTAGAAATAAAAAAGGGAATTGCTAAATACCGGGTGATTCATAGTGAATGGACCAAAAAGAATAGAGCAGTGTGACTGCCGTAATAGATTTATGCAGCTGAACAAATTTATTCTGCAACTACAATTATACAAGTTTTATTTGACAACAGGGGAAAATCATCGAATGACAAACTCGCCGCTAGAGGCGCTGTTAAACAAAATGTCGTCTATGCAGGAGAAAGCGTACTACGTTTACGAATATGCCAAAACCTCCTCGGTAATTGTTGTGCAAAGACATTTTCGCACGAAATTTCGTAAAGAACCACCGCATCGGCATAACATAAGCAGGTGGGGGAAGCTGTTCTAGGATGCCGGCCGCTTATGCAAGAAACACTGGATATCTGCAGTGTTGAACTCCATCAAAGGGGATATGCTATCACGAGTGTGGCAGGAGCTTGATTACCATGTAGACATTTGTCTTGACACTGGAGTGGCACATATTGAACACCTGTAGAAACTTGAATAAATGTCGTTTTGAGGTAAATTTGAATTTACTAAATATATTAATTACAACGTTCACAATCATGTTTTCTTTTTGTCCCATTCATTATGAATCACCCTGTACAATGTATAAAGGATCTATAGTTTAAAATAGATGAACATGTTCGATGATTATATATATATTAGTGTGGTGCCAGGAATATCACTACCTGCCATTGAACGTCGCCTGTGACCTCACTTCCCGCCGCTAAGCAGCCCCCTGGTGGAGAAAACGTGAGCAAAGTGCAGTTCTTGTCTGGACGAGGCAAAATGATTACGACGTACTAAAATAGACGAGGACGTTTGTGTAAAGACGGTATTACGACGTATTGTTAAAAGACGAACTTGGTTATCCATTCTATCCTGTGAATTAATCATCGCCATTTGTTCATCATTAATCTAACTTCATTGTCCTCCATTAAATTCTAAAATATCATCTGGACTTATTATTGCTTGGCCATCACGACACCCCACATTAGTTTCAAAATTGTAGACACTTCTGGAAAATTTTCTGTTTTCTAACTTTATGTGCTTATAGAAAATATTACGTTTCATAAAATGAGTGTTTTACAGCATTATTTTAAAGATAATTTTAACTGGTTTTAATACAAAAACAAAATTCAAATATTTACAATACAAAAAAAACTAAACGGTGATAATTATATAGATGCATTAGATGCTGATGATTTTACCGTGAGTTATCCGTACTTAATAGGGTAACATTTATTTTTTATTAGGATTTCACATCGATATTTTATTAAGCTGAAGAGTATTTTAAACTCTTCCTTCGTTATTAAACGCTGCCAGGAAACAATTACATAGCTTCAATTAGTTCTCTTTTATTAGAATTATTTGAATATTCAAACGATGCCTTGATTTCTCAATAGAATCATGGTCAGGACTATTTTTTCGCCGTGCTAACAATTGAATGCTGTTTGTACTAAACCATTCTTTCGATATTTTTGCTGAGTAGCAAGAAGCTCATTCCTGTTAAAAAATAAATTATGCATTTTTGGGAAAGTGATAACTGATGGAAAGTATAAGCTTTGGCTTTAGAATATTGACAGTGTATTTTCTCCTATTTAGTATCCCATCGATAATAAAAAGGCGACCAATACCGTCAGCAGACATGCATGATCAAATCATAACACTAACAGAGTTCTTTAAAATTGTATGTATGCAGCCCTATTCTACGTCTTACCTGTTTTTACACTCCTTTACCCAATAACAATACCATAGTTATATCATTCGATATAATCTGTGATCGTCTATCTAATTAAGATGTTCCTTTGCCCACTGTAATATTTTTATGTGCTGTTGCAAATTGAGATAAGGCATTTTTCTAAGAATTCTACTTCTTAATCCAACATCTTCTCTTGATTGTTTTTGAACTGACTGAAACGTCAGTATCATTTACTTGACTTCTGATGACGGATGACATTTATCTACCTTGAAGGCATAGACTTTTTATTATTTTGTCATCGACAACAGATGTAGTTCACGATTTTCTGCCTTTTCGTCAGATGTAATCACTGAACCACCCGATTGTCTTGAAATTTCAGCATACGTAAAGATTATATCCCTGGTTAATCTTAGTTCACTTTCAATTCTCTTATTTGATGCCAATGCTTCTTAACTAAATAATAAAAGTATTTCAAAAATTCCTACTGAATAGTAAAAAGTTTTTTAAAAAAATTCTTATTTGTGATTAAGAAATTTTCAAACAATAAAGACTTGCTCCAACTTGATTGATTTAAAATCAATTTTCCTTCTACAAAACAAAACACAATAAAGATTGTTCCATTGATGTCATTCGCGTTGAACTCTTATAACTGTTTCCTAGAAATTTAAAGGAATTTAAAAACACCTTTTTCAAAATACTACTTATTTTTTGTAAGAATTATTTGTGGAATACTTCTTACAAATAATTACACAAATGCTACTATTTTTTACTTACAGTATTCAGGAACTGGTGCCTTTACTATGTCTATGCCATTATATTACAAGTTGCATCAGTTTGTTCAATCTCTTTACAGTCATTAACTGTTTAAAATTGCTATTTCTTTCCTCCAAACTATTCTGCTTTGCTGCTTTTTGTACTATAAACATTGTTCCAACGTCATTTAAGGTTTTTCAATGCTCTGATAATCTTTCACAGGGAAGAAAGTCACAGCCAAAATTATCTTAGTTGCTTCACTGTGATTGTAACTAGATTCCATGTTTCCAACATTAACGTAACTGAAATTTATAATTCATTCACGCTTGATTCCATAAGCAAAACCTTATTTTTGGATAACTTCATCCTTGATATGTTGTATAAAAAATTTACTTGTTTTAAAGTATTTGCAAATTCGTTTTCTGCTTCATTCTGAAAAACTTTTAGGGCCACGGTGGCCTGGTAGTTAGATCTCGGCTTCGGAACGGAAGGGTTGCAGGTTCGAGGCTCTATTCCACCGAAAAACAATCGTGTAAATGGGTCTGGTGCGCATTAAATCCGTCTTCCCGCTGAAGTGGTCTGGAAGTTTGGAGATGGGGTACCAGCTCAGGTGTCATTCTCGTCATCTGACCGCGATTCAAAAGTATAGGTTATTTGGCGACCCAAATAACCCTAGTGTTGCTTCAAAACGGGAAGTTAATATTACTAAACTAAACTGAAAATCTTTTAAATGAAAAAGGTAAATTTTTCGTCACAAAAAATTATGTTTACTCAAATCTAAATGTCTCATATATAACAATTTTGAATAAGCAACCTCTATAGAAATTCTGTATATGTGTATTAAAAACACCTCAGAATTTACAGATGATAAAAAACAAAGTACCTGCATGAATTCGTCGGCTTAAATGTTTGATGTACTTGAATTTAGAAATAACTTCTGGGGGAGCTTGTACTGGTTTGAAGGGGTTGCCAGCATGAACTGCAACATGAGCTAAGTACAGGAAAAGTGGCTGAAAAGAAACGAGAAAATTAGCTGGTTTTATTTCAAGTACATTCCCATATCATTTTATAATATTGTTACTGATTTTCTATCCTAATTCACAATGATCGATCCTTCAGTAGACGACACAACACAGACTTTTTTTTACAGGACGAAGGCAAGACAATACACAGACGACAAATACTTACAGCACAGCTATATACAGCAGATATCTATAAACATCTGAGACGAACACACAGGACAGTACACTGCAGATAGTAGTGCACAGACTGAAATTCTGTACTAACAACGTCCACAGCTCTCAAAGCGACCAGACAGGATTCAGCAGGAGAGGGAATCTTTAAGGGATTCTGTCTAAACTCATGTAGGTCTCTCCGGAACAGGCTGAAATACTCTTCTGTCTCTTCTTGCATTCGCTGCCGACTCACTACTTCGCACAACGGGACTACTCCTCAGTTCAGGACAGCTCCGTTCCCGACGACGACACAACGGGTTACAACGACGCAGGCTTCGTCAGAATATGCCACACAGCAGTCCCCCATTCAGGACTCCTCAGTTCAAAACCTCTCTATTTAGGTCTGCAAGTTCGACTACCACCATACTGCCCTCAGCTTCCAAGACCTCTCACTTCAGGTCTTTTCGATCGATTGATCCACTCTGCAAATTAATGGCCTCCATTTTGTCGCCAAAATCACTAAATTCGTCTCCAAGGCTCCAAATTTGTCACCAAGCCCTAGGACCTCTGACGTTACACCCATTCACTATTCAATACAGATTACTGTAAATCTGTCTTCCTTACGATAACAGTATTAGCGCGGGAAAACAAAACCACAGGTTCGTAATAATATCTATTGATAACTCGAAATGTGTTATTTTTATTCAGTTGCTGATGCATTCTAGATACCAAAAAAATTACCTATCTCATCTACTTAAAAAAAAAAATTTATAACTGATGTTCTTGATACATGCCAATCCTTGAATGAATTAACAGTACCAGACAAAGATACTTTAATTCTATCCAGTAGTTACTTAACACTTTAATTAAAATTACTGACAAGAATCACTTTATTAAGGTATCCGATTGCGTTTGACGGAAAATTTTGAAAAATTGTTTTTTTTTATAAAAAAAATTATTTATGGTTTTTAGGTGTATTGTGATTTATAAACACTATAAATACTAGATGAATTACAGTAAAAGCTCCTTATTTGCGCTTCCTCCATTAGCGTTTTCACTATTCGCGGATTTAAAAAATGCGATCCAATTCCTACATTCGCGGCTAAAAATTTCTTTATTCTCGGATCTAATTAGTACATACATAATAATAAAAGGATTTCAATAGGTATCCGACCCAATATCCTTTGTAAATGTCGTCAAATGGACTAATAAAAAAAGTAAAATAGATTTTATTATAACTTTGCCTAAAGTATGTTGTTAAATGCAAACTACAAACATAGCCGAAATGACGAATGGGATTGCTTGAATCGCAAGATAAGATCTGACTGAAACCGACTTGGAGGAAATGCTCAATTCACAGCCCATTGAAGAAGAGGCTTCAACAAGCACTGGAAAAGTGACATTTCATTTTAAAAATCTTAGTGAAGGTTTAAGAATGGCAAATGAGCTTTGCGATTTCTTTATGAATGTCTATGGAACAAAGTCTTATTTTTAAGAGGCAAATTGCTAATGAGACTGCTGCGTATCAGTCTGAATGGAAGGAGCTTTTAAAAACTGCCAAGAAAGAGAAAATGACAAAATTCTTCAAACCATTACCTAAACCTTAAGATAAGGAATCAAAATACTCAAAAACTTTAATTAAATTGATTCTTTTATGTTTGTTTCTTTTATTTTGTCACCTAGGAACGTATCCCCTATAATCCCATATAAATGACCATTCCATATTCACGGTTTTTGTATTTGCGACATATTTATGGAACATATACCAGGCGAATAAAGAGTTTTTACTGTATTTAAAAATATAATATATTTTGTTAACTAGGAAAATTTGTTGTAAATTTTAATACAATTTAACCAAAACGGTTAACACTCTGCACAAGATTGTTATGCAGCAATCTTATTTTTCTTTGTACGCACGTTATAGAATATAATGATGAATGAAATGGACGAATGAAAATGATAAAGAAGATTTCATTGCTGCTGAGTGTATCTATTTTTGAAGTAAGTTGTTTATAATTTTTATTAGATTACGAATAGAAATATGTAAGAATCTTATTAGAGTGTATAAAGTAATTATAAAGGGAATTCAAGCCAGGAATTGAATATTCCATCGGCTGTATCTTTTTTAAAAGTAATTAATAGTATAGTTCTTAGAAACATAATATTAATACTAAGTTTTGAAATATATTTAAGATGAAAAAAAATGAAATAATTTTTCAAAAAAAAAAAAACTATATGCTTATTGTTTTGCTTTCTAAATTTTTTTTATAAAAAACACTCGTTTTTTGTTTACTTGAAGTAATCGGAGAGTGAGTTTTAGAAAAATTTGTAATCTTTTCCATTGGTCTTCTTATGTCATTTCAAAGACCTGATAATCTGGAAATTTTTGGGCTTACAGAATTTTACAAATCCTTTATTTATATAATCTCTGCATAAGAAAAGTGAATGGTTCCTTTCTTTCTTTTGTAGCGATTGCATAACTTTATTAGTTTCTCTTTTGATTCAACAGATGGCCTCACCTTATTAACATCTAGGTGCATTTCCCATGATCCTTTCTTTTTGTTATTATTAGGTTGTTTTCTATTTTGAGAGTCGTATAGAGTTCGTTAGTTTCGACTTGCGAAATGTGGAACTTCGAAAATAATTAAATAATTGCTCCTAAAACTTGTCTAATATTTTCATCTACATTCATTATGATGTTTAAGGTATCCGACTGTGTTAAAAACACACACACACATTGACGAATTTTTAAAAATTGATATTTCTTGTAGTTCATACTTTCCTCTTTCCAAAACAGTCCATCTTTTCTAGGAAAAGAAAGGCCTGACCTATCATCCAAGGTCACATATTTTCCAACAAAAATTTGTCTTTAATTTTAATTTTTTGAAAACTTTAGTTTTTATTAAAATTCTCTGCCGTTATCATGATATCTCAAAAACTAATAGAGGTATTTACATAAAAATTCCAGCTTGTGTTTTAAATAATATGGACAATGAAACGAACCAAAAGTTTTAGTGTTGCTGAAACACTTTTTCATTTATAGGTGTTTTTAGAAAAATGAAGTTAATTTAAAGAAGAATTGCATATATATGTATATTTTCACCAATAACTTCTTTATACCTCAAGAGTTTCTAGTTTATTTCATTCATCATTATATTCTATAACGTGTAAGAAGAAAAATAGGATTTATGCATTTCAATTTTATGTAAATTGTTAATCGTTTTGGTTATACTTCATTAAAATTTACAACAAATGTTCCTCTTTCTCAAAATTTATTATATTTTCAAATAATTTTGTAGTATATATAGTATTTTGTATTATAATGGACAATACATATGACCATAGTTTTAAATCGTTTTTAAAAAAAATTAATTTTATAAAATTTTTCCTTCGAACGTAGTCTGACTTAAAGAAACTCGTCCTTCGATACCATAGGTTCCCAACGTGGGCGTTTGAATCTTTCAGGGGGGCGGTAAAAGACCCAGAAAAAATTAGGGGGCGTTGATATGGCCCGAATTTGCCTTAGAAGATTAACCAAATATAGTATACAATAACTTCGAGGAACAATTACAGGACATTTTAAACATGGACATACCAGACTGGGTTTTGGATTTTTTTCCCAATGTCAACACAGCAGGATTACCTCAGTTAGAAGAACTAATAGAACTAACAACAAATGAGGATCTAAAAATTAAATTCAAGAATGGCTACCAAGAATTTTGCTGCATAAGTCTATTTCGCAGCTGCATTCAGGATTAGGGTCGATTGTTGTACGACTTCTGATAGCATTCCCCTCTTCATATTTAGCAAAGCGTGGATTTAGTGCTGAAGAAACACTTGTTGCGAAAAAGAGAAATCGGCTTATGTTACTGAACGCGGCCACTTACGATTGTTTTTAAGTGAAATCGAGCCTGATATTAACAAGCTCCGTAAAATGCATCAAATTCAGGCTTCTCATTAGTTAAGTTAGAAATTTGATGTCTTTAAATTCTAATAAAAATACTTTTAAATATAATAAAGTATGCGTTTTGATGAGTCCCTGAAACTGCCAATTTATTTATTTAGAAAGCAATAGTTTATTATGAATTATTTCGTATAATCAAAATCCATGCCAGTCCTTATGACAGGTAAGCGAAAATTTTTATTCCTCTTTTTTTAAATAAAGAAGAAATTCAGTAGAGTTTCAATTTCAGCAATATTCTATTTATTAGAATTTTTTTTAATTCTTGTTTTTACCATGCATAATGTACTTTCTTATTTATCTGGAGTGGGAGGGGGGCGATATTGAAATATTCATTAGAAAAGGGGGTGCCAGTTCAAAAAAGATTGGGAACCTGCCTTATACAAAGACGTGTTAATATAACATCATTCTTACGAACAGGTAAAACTGGCAACACGCTTAGAACAATTTCATATAAAAGCGCACGAGTAAAAAAAATGTTAGTACCTTTGACGTATCGTGATTGTGAATAATTTGTTCGGCAGTTTCGGTGAAGAGTTGCGTTGCGAACTTCGCTTGTTGGCCCTTGAGAATGTCGGTCCCCATTTGAAAGTCCAGTCCGAAGTATTTCTAGAAAAAAAAATTAAATCCAAGGGTAAATCCATTAGTTTGAATAAGAACTCGAACTTTATAATTCAATTAAATTCGAAATTTGACACTCAAGTACAATTTTAGAAAAAATATCATACATCAGTTTTTATTTTCAATCAGTTGATGAATGTTTAATTGGTCGCATTTGCAAATAAACGAAAATACAGATAAATAGGATATCAATTCTTTGATAGATTCGATTCGACATTTGATACAAATATATACTTCAGATGTGATTCATCGAGCTATTCGCCTTTGTGATTAAACTGTTCGCTACGATCAAGGCAGATAGATATTTAAACTTCCTAGTGAATTGAATGAATTTTATCCAAAATTTAATAGAAATTTACAAATGAAATAGCAAGACTAATTAGAAAATTTCATTCAAAGGGACAAACATATATAATTTCAAAATTGAATTTTTCGCTATCAAAGATCTCGTCTTCCAGTTTTTGAAATTTATAATATCTTCTGTTTATATACATAGAAATATATAATTTATATACAAGAAAATAAAAATATATAATTTAAAAAATTATAAATAATAAAGAAATAAAAAATAAGTATAATTTAAAAAAACACAGCCTTATTTGAAAACAAATATAAATAAATAAAAAGAAAAAAGAAATCTGCGATCGCAAATTTCAAGTTAACATGTGAGAACATTATTATTTTCTAGCCATTATTTGTCTTACTTTATTTAAGACATCAGCTAATTTAAATCAGTTTGAAACAATCACGAAACTTCTCTATTGGTTTCTACCCTCTCGCTACATATATACAGGGTGTCTCAAAAACCTTATCCTTGGCTTTTATTTCTTAAATATTGATCATAGACATATACCGTAAATTACAAATCTGCGTTAAAAAATGCAAAATGTTATGAAGTCGATTAGAAATTTCAGGTGATTAAAGTTTTAAAAAAATACAAATTTATACATCCGCACAAAAAATACAAATTATTACATCCGTACAAAAAAAATTTCCCAATTAGCAAAATGTACCCTATCTTCTAATAGGGTCATGTACAAAATTTCAGAATTTTATCATGAAAATTCTCAAAGATATGGTAAAGCAAAGTTGGTGAAAGGACAATCACAAATTAAAATGCAAACGTTTAAACTGGTTAATGACTTAAGTAAAGTAAAATAATTCGTAGGAATTCGGGGAATTAATAATTTGGAAATCAAGCAGTAACTTTAATTTAAATGGCGATAAATCGCCAAACATGACAACCTTCTGCAGCCTTATTTTCTAATAACTCTAAAAGCGAAAACTAATGCCTCAAAAGCGATATGTCCCCAATTTGTTGCCTATACATTTTCAGGCTTCAACAATTTGTTGCCTACTCATTTTGAGACTTCAAAAACCTCAGACCAAAACAGCATCGTGCTCTCACATGATACGAACTTTTTATTAGATTTCATGATTTATAGATTCTATATTTCTATTCAGATTTATAAATGTCTTAAAGTTATTTCACAGAGAGAGAAAATGATCAGTATAAGGAAATTAAAAACTATTTCCTTTTTTGCTTCGAGTACTCAGATTTCCATTTTCCAAATTTCCTACGTGAGAGTTCTGTGCATAGTAAAATAGTTTTAAAAAACAAATAGGAAAGTTTGCTGGGATTTTTTCAATGGTTTGAAAATTCGGCGCTGCAATTTTGTAATGAAATCAAACAATAATTTTTATTTTTCTCATTCGGTTCATATTTGAGTTATCGCATTTATCTGCATGCAAAAATAAAATCAACAGACGGTCAGACCTTTAACAAGTTAATTCGAAATTCGATAAGCATCTGCACTTCAGATGCTAAAGCTATGAACCAAATTTCATTTATGTAAGTTGTTATGATTTTGAGTTAACATGTTTACATGTATGCGGCAGGATATACTGATGGATAGCCAATTATTTCGATTCAAAATGTAATAAGGATCTACACTTAAAATGCTCAATCTGTGAACTAAATTCTATTTATATAGTTATATTTTCTAGTTATCTTATTCACTTGAACTCTAATTGCCAGATTAGCAATTTTTCGGTGCATGGATTTCGTTTGAAATTTGAAAATGTATCTACAAATTAGGGACAATCTTTTATTCGTCTATACACATCTGTAGTGGAAGAATTTAACCTGCAATAGCTCGTTAAGAGTGTACCAGTGCTTTTGCTGTAAGTGTGACAAAAACTCAAACGGAATGATTAAATTAACTCTTATTGTAAATTAAACCGAAAAAATGTGATGTTGAAATGGTAACGTAATGTTATAGAATAAATATAAGATGCGTTATTTTACACATAACATCCTCAAAATTGAGTGATCACTTTTAGTCTTGTAGTCATGTTATTTGGTTACGAACCAAAACATCGCGAGTTCGGGCCTAGCTATCGCCAATCACAGCCTTGGTGATCTAGGACGATGAAAATAAACAAAAGTCAATATTCTTGCAGCTGCTGTGACGCCCTTTACCCAAATAAAAAACAATAAATAAAAAAATGGTGAGGAATAATCAGTCAATAAAATAAATAAAGCTGATAAATAATCAGTCAAACAAAGAAATGGGTAAGAAGCGTTAAAAAAATTCAGCAGCCAACAAGATCACCGCTAAAGAGGAACAAAATATCGTTCATCTCGCCTCTCACTGGTGGGGGAGTATTGTTGTTGTTGTTGCATGCCCCCGAGGTCAGCAGCGCTAGACCAAGTCCGTGAGTGCATACACCTTCAAAAAGTTCAGCGCCATAAGTGGATTTTCCATCAGATCCCTCCCGGAGAGACCAAGGCAATGAAGAATATGTTCAGGAGAGGCCTGTTCATTTAAACACATGAAACAAATTTCAAATTTCTTCGTACCCTCGACAAATTTCAAGTTAGTCAGATGGCCGTTTCTGAAACGGGTGATAGCAGTTTGTTCTTGTCTATTAAAACCAGTGGCCAGGCAAGCACCTGGACGCGCGCAGCGGTACCAGTGATGCTCAGAAGGGACAGTCCAAGTGGTTTTATTCTCGTGTTTAATTTTTGAGTGAATCTCCAGAAATGTGAGAGGTGCCGACGTCCTCAGCCAACCAGCTTTGGCCAAAGTGTCCGCAATCTCATTCCCCTCGAGATCCTCGTGGGAAGGAATCCACTGTAGGTGAATATGATGCAATACGGACAGCCGTTTTAACTTTTGAAGTATTGAAACCCCAGTCCTATCTCTCACTTGTTGCCTACTAGACAAATGCTGTATTGCACTTTTACTATCAGATAAAATCCAAATCTCAGCTCCATGAAGAAGTGAATTCAGGGAGTCCAGGGCCTGCTCTATGGCAAGAAGTATTGTAGTGGAAGCTTTATAAGCCAGATAACATACTCAAGATGGAATGAGACCCTCAAACCACTGTTCCCAGAACGCCCTTTCTCCACTTTCATCCTTGTACCACCAACCTGCAAACTCATCTGACCACCATTACTCAAAACCAGTCACACGATCCAATGACCAAATCTAAATTGCCAAAAAGCCTACTCTCAGGGTTCCCAAATCAGCCACCTTATATTGAGTAGAAGTGCAAAGCAATGGCACTCAAAAACAAATCTAATTTCAGTCAAGATGGTGTGATTATTTTTTAGTCTTGTGGTCATATTATCTGATCATAAGATCACGAGTTTGGGCCTAGCAATCGCCAATCGCTACACATCTATATACCAAATTTAACCCATCTAGACCAAAACGCCTTTAATTTATTATATTCTAACAATTTTGTTTTTGGTCTGAAAGGATCGGTCGAAATGTTTGGCGATTATAATGCATTCAATTTATGGGCTTCGTATATGAGAAAATAAAAAAATATATAAATAATCAAACTATTGTTCACATTCTCCCTGTTCACATTTTTGCTACAAACCTCTCTCAGTTTATAGAGAAACTAGAGATCAGTCTAGAGAGCAACTAGAGCAACTCTCAGCAACTAGAGAAAAAAAAGCATATTGGCTTTTTCTGCAAATCTCAAAAATCATTTAAAAATCACGAAATTCGGTGCAAGTTGAATCGAGATTTTGTTACTTTAAAAGTTTTTTTTTTCCGATTTAATTTTTATAAATTAAATCTAGTTATTTTATACTGGGCCTTTTTTTATTGAATTCTCAAGCTTTATTCAATCATTGAAATTGAGCGAAAAAGCTAAATTCTAGTAATAATCTGAAAATGACTTTTTCAAACTCAGGAATGTCTATAATGTAGGAATCCAGCAAAACATGTTATTTAAATTGTTTGATGATTAAATGCTTTGTATGCAGAAACTCCCATAAGAAGTATTACTCACAGGTTTAAGGGTTAAGTTCGTATTTTCGTAAATGGTGTGATCATAATAATCGATATATCCATTGAAGTATCCGAGGAAGGAGTCGAATCCTCTGTAGGTAGGAGTGAACTCTTTAGTCTGGTAGCCCAAGTGCCACTGAAATAGATGAAAAAAGAAATGAAGCATTATGCAATCAATTAACGCAAATATGAACTTCAAAAATAGGGGGAAAAATAAACTTATTCTGAGCTCTATTTTGGTATTTTACACAATAATCGATAAAAATAACATGCTTCCATATTAACAATATTCTAAATATTTTTGAAAAATAGGTCTGAAATATATGAGACATATTTATCGAGGCTAGTTTATTTTTATTTTCTATTACAACTATTTACTCTCATAAATAGATAGTAGCAAGTATATAATATAGGTAAATAGTTTTTTAAAAAATCTGAAAATGATTTCTATCAAAAAAGGTGTTTATCTGTTCTAAACTATCATCTTTTTCCTGTGGAAGTTATCTCTCTTAACATGTTTCGGTTTTTAGAAGAAAATACTTCCTGTAAAATGCGCTATGCAAATACGTTTTTATAAATTTCATTCTATATTGCAACGTTTTTATATATTCCATTCTGTATTACGATACAAATATGCTTTTATAAATTCCATTCCTATCTCAATTCTATACATTTTTATAAATTCCATTCTATATTATTAAATATAGAAGGCAATTTTTATAAATTGCATTTCTACTTTCCAAACACTGTTGCATGTAAACATTTTTTAAATCACCCCTCGTATAAAAAAGTACTCTCCCATAAAACTCACCTTTCCAATCATATGTGTTTGATAGCCCAAATTTTTCAAATATTGCGGCAAAATAGTTTCACCCAGAGGCAATCCGGAGGCTTCTCCCACATGAAGAGCAGAATGTTGCAGGCCTGTAATACGAACGGTTAGTAAATATCATGCAAGTTAAATGCTCTTAGTGTTAGTTTTCAGTCTAAAAAATTTAATGTAAGCCTGCAGTCAAAAGATAAATGTTAGTCTTTCTATAAACTTTAGATGAAAAGTCATTCTTGTAAAATATTAAAATAAAATGTTCGTTCATCTACCAACTGGTGCCTCGCAGAGAAAATTGTTGAACATAGTTATTTAACTCAATGCAGATATACTTTGAGCAGCAATAATGTTCACCTTGTAGCTATTTCATGCAACTTTAATTATTCTTCGGTAATAATAAGTTAAACCACACTAATGGACGAAAGAACGGGCGTAATTTTGGAACATGCAGCCTCACAAGCAAAGATTAACAGTAATGAATACTGCGAACAAAAGAGAGGTTGATATGCAATAGCTCAAATAAATCAAGCATGATTTTAGAACTTGTAAAATGCATTAGCTTGTTGCCCATAATGCATTACCATACACATAAGATAATAATTAATATTAATGTTTTTGGTAAAAATTGCATCCACACTCATGCAACGCAGCTAAAGGAAATTCTTTTGATGGTTCCAAATGTAGGAAAATGAAAAGTAACTTTCACCCTCTTGCAATCAAAGAAATATATAAAACGATGGCCGAATAGCTTGTTAGTCGCCGATATCGTTTTACTTATTTAAATTGTCATCCAACTTGTTTTTCCAACAGCTGCTAGACTCAAATACGGCTGGGAGACAATTGGTGGCAATCAGACGAGGAACCCGGGTAGCACAGTCTTTTGCACATATTGTGCAATATTTTGCTACATTATACGATATTAAACAATATTCCACATTAAACAATATTACGAATATTGATGAATGTCATACAATATTTGTGTGCTACAAAGGAATAAAATATCAATGATGAAATGATATTTTATTTTTCTGACAAAGGATACCAAAAAGCATGCAAAAAAGTTCAGCTATTACATGCAAGAATTCAATTTTAAATATTCTATATACTATTTAATGGTAAATAACTTATTTTACTTTAGATCTGTCTGGGTTTTTTTTTCAAAGTGAATATGAAAAGGGGCCCTACCTAATCGAATGGGGTACTTTCCAGTAAGAAAAGCTCCCCTGGAAGGCGTGCATAGCCACTCTCCGTAGTAATTGTCCAAGAACAATCCATTGAGACCAAGGGCATCGATGTTCGGTGTTGGAATTTGAGGGGAACCCCGCAAGCTCAGGTCATTCATACCCTAAAGTTGAATTTAAAAAATGACGGTTGCAGAAAAACACAGAAACGGCATCAAATTTCCCATGAAATCAGCAATGAAGTAATATGAATTGATATGTTAATGGCCGATAATTATTAGTATGACATTTATAATAATTATTATTTAATGTTTATTCCGCTCTGAATAAAAAAAATAATTGGGGAATATCGAGTAGACCAATATAGCTGTTTTAACAGTTGTTCGATTATCAATAAGTTTCCCGAAATCCAGCTCAAATTTTGCAATATCGTTCAAATAGTGACATCGAAATCACTATTGTCTTTTCTAAATGGACTCCAAAGGTAGTCATACTGAAAATCCTAGTCCAAGAGATTATTTTGGATAAAATCTAAAGACTGGCTTCACATTTCTTTAAATACACATTGCAAAAAAAAATGTTCAGTCACCAATATATAGCCTAAAGTCTAACTTTGGTGTCCAATAGACTAAAATTATTAAGTTACTGTTGTGTGCATACTTCAAGAACTGGACGTTTCATCAAGTTTTGATGAAACGTCCCTGAATCTCCCATTTATACGATTAAAATTTGCAAAATATTCCCTTCTGGGCTCTATTAATAAAACAAGGCATAACCTGCTTCTTCCAACATTCTCTTTGAAGAATAAAAACAAAATTTCAAAATTATTTTGTCTTACGCTACAGATTCTTCTAAATTGCACTTTGTGCGCATGAATGGTAAATGATATTTAGAAAATACAGATGTTTGACACGAAGCTAGAAATTTTATTAACGTCAGAATATGTATTTTGAACGTCGTTTTTCGGAACGACTGGCTACAAATTTTGACTCGGAATTTCAGCTGTAAACCTAAATACCATACCAAATTTCGTTGATTTAAGTCATTGCGTTTATGAATTATTGTAGCATGTATTCGACAGGAAGTCACCTGCTTGGCTACTTTAGGAATTTATATTTAACATGTTAAACTTGCGTATCAAATTTTATCTACCTATCCATTTGCGTTTTGTAGCTATCCAGTTCACTTGTACTCGAACATTTAGAGAGACAAGCTAGGCTATAAATGGATGCCCTTCAAAATTTGACAGATATCTATAAATTTTGTGTTTAGTCCATTCACCAAATTTCATATGTCCATTTCAAAGTATTTTTGCGTAGTCGTGTTGACAGACAGGCTAACACACAGACATAATGCCACGTGTTTTCCTGATTCAGGAATATGGAGATTCGTCAAAATTTCTAATTAGAATTTTTTGGTCTTCTTTTATAAGAGAGTAAAAATGAAGCATAGACACTGTTACTGAAGACAGTGATAAGATCCTTTGTTTGGATCACTCACCACTTTTTCATAGTCATACTTCTTGTTAGATAATTCCTGTTAAGATAATTAGATTCTTTGTTGGACAATTCCTGTTGGGATAATTAGATTCTTGTTAAATAATTCCTGTTAAGATAATTAAATTCTTGTTAGATAATTCTTGTTAATTTTGTTGTCTTATGTCGGTAAAGTTAAATTAAACAGCTATTTATTCCATTCAAAATTATTTTGGTCCTGTCAGAATAAATTCAATACGCAGGTTGTTAATACAATTATAATTGCAAATGTCTATGATTTCCATTAAAAAAATATAAGAGAAAAAAAATATTTTTAACAAAATACAAATGAAAGATGATTTTTTGATTGCTTACATAATAACTGTCTTATGTGACTTGCTTTGGACACATTCGAATTGTTTTACACAAATGATTAATAAAATTTACTTGACTGTGAAACAATACTTTGCAAAGCAATCAAAATTAAATTTCGAAATATTGAAGTTTCAGAATTTGTTCACAATTTCAGCAATCACCACGCATTCTAGTTTTGAAAATAAAAAATAAATATACTTATTCAATAATTTGATTGTAAACAAAAATTTCTAGGTGGAAATAAAATGAACGATTCAACCTACGTAGTCATCTGCATATATGAATATAATGTTTGGTCGCTTCCAAACTTCATATCCTTGAAGAAATATTATTTCCAGTAGAACGACAGAAACTTGAAGTAATCTGTGCATCCTGAAACATAAATAAGAGAACAATAATGACAAAAGTTCAGTTTTCCCCAGATCATAAAGATTTTTAAAAAATAATAAAAATTATCAATAAAGGGACTATATATTCATTAAAACAGAGACATTTTATTGATATGAACCTGCTAACTTCCTGCTGGCTTCCTGGCATAGGGGTAGCGTGTCTTCCCCGTGATCTGGGCATCCCGGGTTCGAGTCCCGGTTCGGACATGGTTGCTATTCTGTGTGTTCTATTTGTGAGTAGTGTGAATGTGCCCCCCTGTAAAAAGGGATTATGCTAGTGACTGTATGTGTCATTTTCCTTTGAGCTGGAAGTCAGACTTCTGTGCTCAGGGGTCTTTACCCTCAGAAACTACTGCATCCTCTTTCCGTGGAAACACGGGCACAACATCAGCATCAGCATCAGCATCAACAGTACTTCCTTATATACAAAACAAAATCATAACAATAGACAGAAACTCCAACCTGATCGAAGGCACATTTATAAATCAAATTGACCGGACAAATCGGCAACATTAATGGGAACTAACATTTTGTTCTAAGGACCATCACCGGCTACGGTACAGTCTCTACAGCAAGAGTAATATCTTGTCATCAACGGGAGGTAAGTGATCCCACGTTATTTATCTAACCTATATTGAGAGCCTCTCGTAACCGAAAGGTAGCGAGTTCTGTCCTCGTCTCGGCCAAAGACCACCGTGTTGGCTAATGACAGTTGGGGCACGTTAAATATGTCATGACTGCAAAGTCCTCCAAGTTCCCATAACAAATGATACCTCTGGGGGTACTGAATCAGGGATGAGTTTGTCTCTGATTTGGATCTCAATTCTGACTTGCAGATGGATGAATGAGTTCGACCACCCCCTAAAAACGGTTGTGTCGTGTGTATTCGTGCAAACAGTCGTACTTTCACCTTAACAATGCTCGTTAACAACGAAAGGCGCATATTTCTTCATTCGGAAGAGCTGAATCTCATTCAGCTTGGTATGATCAAGTGGCATTAGACCGACCCGACCCGACCCGATATTGAGAGCCATTTCAGAAGTTTCTCCTCTCCGTATCTGAGATACTACCAAGTGGAAGGATTTGATATAATTATCCACCAGCGGGTGACCGAGCTCCGCTCGGAGAAAACAGGTATCGAAGCTAACTCGAAGATTTAAATTTTCAATTGTGATTTATCAAAACAATACATGCCATAAGAAAATTTGTGAAACCATTGGTGAAAAGATAACCGGTTAAAGTGCACCATTGTAAACTATTCTAAACAAAGTTAGAGTTTGGAAAGGGAACTATTCTATACAAAGGTAAAGTAAAAGTAAAGATTGAAGTGTGTTGAAGTTCAATATTTTTGACAAATTTATTTAGAAAAACCAAACATATATACATACATAAGAAACATAAAACTTTATTAGTTCGCCATATTGGCTATAGATGGCAGCACGTTACCGCTTGAAAATATAAGTAGCCAGTATGGCGAACTAATAAAGTTTGAAAATATCCTATCTGTAACTCCAAACTGCTCTACCGTAGCGCTTCAAAACCGGCGCCAATCGATTCCTCGTAGCCAAAAACCCCAGACCCGCAAGTTTACCGGAGTTTATTAATTCTGGGGCGATTTTCGACTTGGCAACCATTCCTCGTATTATAGTATTAGATATTCCCAAATATAAAATACACAAAACATATTGGGGAGTTAAAAGAAAAAAATATCAAGTAAAGTTTTCGCAACACATTTAACTGTTGGAAATATTTGGGACCGTAAGTTATACAATCTGAAGTTTTACATGCGCTTTACATGGCGTTTGCTAACTCGCATCCTTCAAATAATTCAATTAATTAATCATAGTTTTAAAAGATATAAGAGCAAATATACTGTCAACTTCTTTTATCTGAATAAGTTTTTCTTTATTTATAATCCTCTGAGGTAGGTTCTATAGAATTTAAATTATTTAAAAATTGTAATTTCTATCAAATTTTCTTAAAGAATTTTACAAATGCATTCAAATGAGGCTGCTCAAATTTCTTTGAACCACAAGAGAACAGAATATTGCCACATCTCTAAATTGTTAGAACTAATAAGAGAAGTGAAATTAGCGAAATATTTATAGCAAATCTTACTTATTAGATGAAATTTACAGAAGTTTTCATTATTTTTGTTGCTGATTATTTAGATCAAAAAATTTTTTACCCAAAACAAGTCAGATATTCTATGATTTCAAACTGAACAATTTCTTTTAACCTGCTTCTGATATTGTGTAAGAGTGTTTCTCTTAATTGTTGAATAGTATCCTCCTAATATTGCCACGCCCGATTTCCATTCATTAATATTCTCATTTGCAGAAATGTCCTGATAACTAAAACCATTGTCCTGATCACTGATGGATTAAAAAGAATTTTGGAGAATTTTAGTAAGTTCAGTGAAAGTATATCTTCAGAAGCATGAAAACCTCAAGTTTGTGGTGATAAATAATTCTTTTTACTGTTTTCTCTGTGTTTTAATTCGATATGCACGGAAAGGGGGTGCAGTAGCTTCTGAGGGTAAAGACCCCTGAGCACCCAGAGGGCAGAAGTCTGACTTCCAGCTCAAATGAAAATGACACACAGTCACTTGCACAATCCCTTTTTACAGGGGGGCTCATTCATACATCTGTTAGACAGGACACAGAACAACCATGCCCGAACCGGGACTCGAACTCGGGACGCCCAGATCACGGAAAAGACAGTAAAAACATTCTTGAAACTATTTCAGTATGACCTATACTCAGTCAGAAGAACGGCATAGACATGCTTGTGTTTGAAATTTTGAAATCAACAATGTTAACACAAATTAAGTTAATAAACAAGCTAACAAACAAAATTTAGTCTATAAGCTAATAAAAAATTTCCTTCTCCAATTTCGCATGAACTAATCGAGAAAATTTTGATGCCAAATGGCTAAAATCGTTACTTTCACGTAACATTTTTACAATTGTTTTAATTATGCCTACTGAAAGTAAATGTAGTGTGTCAGCTGTAAATACTTCTGAAAAATAAAATTTCTAATTAATGAAGCTTAAAAATACTGTTAGAAACTATCTGGATTTGGATTTCTGGTGCAACATCCTGATATAGAATATGCTGCGCCGAAACAGTGTGAAATTTCTCCACTAAGATAAAATTAGTTTAGCATTGTAAAAAATGTAACTGATTGTGCTCAAACTAGTCAAATGTAAAAAAGGGGTGAAAGATATTAAAACCAGGCTAAACTTCATGTAAAATCCCCACATCTTTAATGTATAAGAAAATGTTTGGATGATGCGTCTCACCCAATAAAAAATTCAAGTTAAAATTGTTGGATTTAAAATAGTTATATTGAAGGTCAATAAAGTGGGTGCATTCTATTAAAATGTGACGAACTGTTAAAATAACTCCCCAATTATCACACATTGGGGGAAGTTCGGAAAAAAGTAAAAATCTATGTGTCAGGCGAGTGTGACCAATACGTAGGCGGGATAAAATTACATCATAGTGTCTACTTAATTTTGAAGACCAGTTGGCCAATTGTGGTTTAATAAGATGCGATTTGTTGTTAGTTTCCATGTCCCATTGATTTTGCCGTAGGTGATAGCACCAACGATTTATAGTTGTACGCATATCTTTATAGAAACTATCTGGAAAGAGCTAGCCACATTATCCAAAATTCCATTTAATCAAAAGACACAAAATAGAAAAGAAATCAAGAAACATGCATGAAACAAAACTTCGCCACTTGATATCATTATAATTTAGAGGTAGAAATTCATTAGCATATCTCTTGGAAATTTGTTTTTGCATCAGTTTTTTTAAGTCACAAAGGCTTATTTTTTTAATGGTACCAATTCAAATTCTGTGCAATCAATCATTTTATTTTTAATAATTTTTAGAATTTAGTACACAATTTGTTACAATGTTTTTAAATGTCGTATATGAATTCAAACTCATCCAACAAAACCATCAACCGCGTGGTTTTGTCACTGCTAAAATTTATTTTAAAAAAATGGTTTTTTTTTACATCAACTCCGGAATAGCTTTTATTACGAAGTATTTCCATTAACAATAAATTGCAATGAAGCAATTTAACAATTTTTTTAATCATCTATACTTATAATAAAGCTCAATGTGTGTATGTGTGTTGGTACTCTACAGGCCACACCATTGACCTACCAAATTTGGCATGTGTATACACACCTTGGACAGCAGGAATGTGCGCCTCGGAGAGATTTTTTTGAATTTTTAATTAGAATTTTAATTGATTAAAAATTAAGCGAAATTTCGACGTTTTTCCGCAATAACTTTAGAAAATATAATCTTACAAACATGATTTTTACATCAAATTAAAGATTAAAAAATTTCCTTTCTAAAGATATCAGTGTTTTAACATATAACTTCAATTTCTACTTTTAACGAAATTTCAAATAAATATTTTAATTATATTTTTCGGACAAAAAAATAAGACTTAATCTGTACGAGCACGTCAAAAGCAAAAAATTAGTTTTTATCAACATGTTGCCATCATACTGACAGAAGTTCAAATTTTAATTTTAATAATTTTTGAAATTTAATACACATTTTTTTTGTTACAATGTTTTTAATGCTGTATATGAATACAAACTCATCCATCAAAACCATCTACAGCGTTGTTTTGCAATTGCTAAAATATTTTTAAAGCTTTTTCGGCATCAACTCCGGAATAGCTTTCATTACGAAGTATTTCCATCAACAATAAATTACAATGAATCAATTTAACAATTTTTTAATCGTCTATACCTATAATAAAGATCAATGTGTGTGTGTGTGTGTTGACGCTCTACAAGCACAGTGTTCCATCGAGAGCTACCAAGTTTGGTATGTGTATACCTTGGACACCACCTCGAAGAGATTTTTCAGAATTTTTAATTATAATTTAATTTAATTTAATATTAAGCAAAATTTGGGGGGTTTTCCGCAATAACTTCCAAAAATATCATCTTACAAACATGATTTTTACATCAAATTAAAGATAAAAAATTACCTTTCTAGAAGTATCAGCGTTTTAACCGTAACGCGATAACGCTATCAGTGCTTAACTTAACGTTATCAGTGTTAAGCTTCCAATTTTAACGAATTTTTAAAGAAATATTTTAACCACATTTTTCAACAATATATTTCTGACAAAACAGTAAAATTTAATCTGCACGAGCACGTAAAAGGCAAAAAATTAGTTTTTACCAACGTGTTGCCATCATTTTGACAGAAGCTCAAATTTTTTTAAAAAAATCAACTATTGTTGCAAATTAAATCTTAAAAGATATAACTTTCAGCACGTGACTGAATGAAATAAAATAGATATTAAATGTGATATTTTCTAAAAAAGTAAGTCCAAAGCAAAGTTCTCTATGATTGTTTGCAATATCTAAATCATTAATTCAATAAATCATCTTTATTCACGGTAAAACTTATTGAATTTATACAGGATAAGAATTCAAATTCAGGTCCACTTTTTTAGCATCAAAGAAAAAAGTAAAATTTGAGAAAGTGAATTACATGTTTATCAGTTAACAGCTTAAAAAGTCAATAATCTAAACAAAAGAGCTGGTCTTCAAAGGCTGCTTGCTTTTAAAAATAATACAAAGAGAGAATTAGATTAAAGGTTTGATTATCTTTAAAATTTTCTTATTATTTCTTTGATATCAAAATGATTGATATTAAAAACTAACTAAAATGTAACAAAGTTTATTACCTGCGTGATGAATGCTTCCGATGATGATACTCCTAACTCAGTGGCGTGCTGGGGAAGGAAGGTAAAACTCCTTCACTTCAAATAACTTAGAAAAGACATTCCATCTGTTTAAATAGCATTGATTCTCGAGATACTTTCTTCCAAAACACCACGCAATGGGGTTTATAGAAACTTCTTTTATTCCAGACTCGAGCCATCAAGGCTAGTGCAGACGTTGATATGTGTTTAAAATTTGCTCAGAATTTGCATGTTTTTTCTTCGAAGGAGGATGTATTTTTATGAACTGTGGAAAATTGAAAACACATTTGTAACTTCGAAGATCAACATATTTAAGTGATTCTTTTTATATCTATGCCAATTAGCGTATCATATATGAATTATCATGTTATCTCTCTCCACAAAATCGGCCCAATTGTTGAGCTTGGGGATTTTCTGTATTGTGCTACATATCTCAAAATATGTTACATCTTGAGAGCTACGGTGGCCTGATCGTAGTTTTTTTTTTTAGTTTTATTTATATTAACGTCTGGTGCAACCCAATTGTAGAGCTTGAGGTCTTTTTCTATTGTGCTATATATCTCGAAATATGTAACATCTTGAAAGCTACGGTGGCAGTTTTTAGTTATATTAACATTCCATTTTGAAGCAACACTAGGGCTATTTTAGGATGGACCTCTTAATTTTTAACCGCGGTCAGATGACGAGGACGACACTTGAGCTGGAACTCCCTCTCCAAACTTCCACACCACAACAGTGAGAGGAGTTTTAAGTGTAGATCATTTTTAATTGAGTGTCCAGATTTTAATAATCATCGGTTAGGGTTTCTAATGCAGTTTCCATAGATGAGTGAATTATTGGGTGAGAGACCTCACTCTAATATTTTTAAATTCTTGCCGTCTATTAGTTTGTTGCATTTTATTTAGGTTGTGATCAGCTTGTAATATTTTTCTCGAGTGTCAGCACTGGATAATCTTTTGCTTTTTTTCCCTGGTGATTTTCAGCCTTGCCTGATTTTAAATCGAAATAACTTTTTAACATCATCGAAATGCTTTTAACCATTTAATTGGTACAGTATGGCCTTTGTGCCAGAAAATCCAACCAACCAACGAACCAAGACTCTCACCTTTTATTTTTATTGTGAAAATTTAATCAAATTATTTTGTTTTTAAATCTTATTTTCAATCTAATAACACATGTCTGAAACATATTCTGCGTTGTATAATATGAATATATAGTAGTATGAATAGTTTTATAATTGTGCGAATAATTCTTAAATTATTACTAATAATCTAACAAGATCCAAGCTGTGTGCACAGAACGCTCAATAAATCACTTCCTTAACTTATTACATAAAATTCCATTCTATCTCTTTGACCTAAATCACAGTTACTTAGTCACGCAGTCCAAAAGGTTATCCATCAGATATACAGCCGTGTATTACAAATGCATTGTAATGCACTACTGATCTGTGCTATCGTGAGTGACACATATGCATCTTGACTTTTAAACTAGCACATCCTATTTATTTATTTTTTTCAAATAGATAATGCATAAACAATTTCTGTTTTTTTTAATGCATAAACAATTTCTGTTTTTTTAATGCATAAGTAATATCTGTCCTCCTTTTTAACTCAAAATTCTTAGATTGTAAAGAAGAATGTATTCATAGAAAGTAAAGTGTTTTTTTTTCTTTTCAATTTCATAATATATAATATATCTTCTTTTTTTAGTCTTAATGCACTAATAACCATGTAATATATTTGCAAGCAAAGCATAAGCTTGTTAGATAATAGACAGATTTCTACAAGGAAAAAGAAAAGAAAAAAAGTGTGCTATTGCAGGTGATGTACATTTTATCTAATGTATTAAGTTGGGGAATAAGTTCGTAGAGTTTTTATAAAATACTTTTATTTAAAGAAAATCATTAATAATAACAATTAATGAATCGATTATGTATTCGCCGATGCTATTTACGACCTCATCTAACCTCTCAGCCAATTTGTCGATACCGTCCCATCAAAAATCACTTGAAGAAGTTGCTGAGTCAGTTTTTAAAGTTTTCTTCCTTATAGAAGATAACGCCCCTCTTATTGTTCGACGGGGAGTGGAAAAGATGATAATCCGACGGTGCAAGGTTCGGAGAATACGGCTGATGTTGAAATACCTCCCATTCGAGCTCTTGGTGTGCGACTTTGACGACGTGAGCAACACGGGACCTGGCCTTGTCGATGGGATCTTTTCAGTAGCATAGCCTCTTTCAAGCGGTGTAGCTGGGCAAGAACACCAAGAATACCTTGGTGACCTTGACATTCCTTTCGAACATTTCCTAATACACCATGTTCTCACACACCGAAAGGCGAGTCGTCGACTTCCAAATCGCCATTTTTTAACATTGCAAACCACTTATGTGTTGCAGACTCACCAATGGCACCTACTCCGCATACGTTGCAAATGTCCCGTGCTGCTTCAGCAGCTTTTTGGCCTCGATAAAAAACGAAGAGCAGATGTCGAAAATGTGGATTTTTACCTCCTGGACATTCCATTTCTAAGCATTGAAAGTAATTAAAAATTAAATAATTCAAAAAAAGTGATTGGCACAATTTTGTAGAGCATAAAGAACTTTGTCGAATGAATGTTATACATTTTGTCAAACAGCAAAAATATCGTTGTAAAACCAAGAAAATATAAAAACGCTACGAACTTATTCTCCAGCCTAAAGGATAACCATATGCCAAAATAGGTTTTTAATGAGAGACGATGCAGTAAATGTAACATAAA
Organism: Argiope trifasciata; assembly: GCA_026543055.1. Classification (NCBI taxonomy): domain Eukaryota; kingdom Metazoa; phylum Arthropoda; class Arachnida; order Araneae; family Araneidae; genus Argiope; species Argiope trifasciata. The sequence continues at coordinate 3,164,127 of JAPMOQ010001652.1, forward strand.
AACCCAAGAAAAGTGGACCCTCTATAGATGCGAAGATTGTAAAGTAACCTTGTGTACTGCTGTATGGTTCCCGTCTTTCTATGGAACATTAATCGCTTTTAAATTGATTTTTCTTGTAAATGGTTCCGTGGGGAGTATATTACTAAATTCTTGGAAATACACTTCTTTAAATTTTAACGTAAATATAAAATTTGACAATATACAATAATAAATATATTTTAATAAATGCCATTGTTTGGTTGATAATAAAACATACGCACGCACATATACACACGCGAAAAAAACACCTGCGAGAGTGGTCTTAAAACTTTCTCGTATATTCTTTAATAAAAATATTGCCCTAGTGAACGCTTTACATAGAATTGGCATACAATAGTTAAGATATATTAACTTTGGGTGTCGGGCATTTCTATTGAATCTATTGTGTAATCCTGGGCGATTAATGCCTGGCATATCTAAAAATCTAATTTGCATTTTAGACGTGTTTTCACCGATTAAAACAAAAATTCAACATATTGCATTTACAGTCATATACTTCTAAACTAAATTTCATTTATTTAAGTCAATGAATGTTCACGTTATCATGTTTCTGAAAGCACACACACCAACAAATATCAACCTCTCGCTGAATTTAGTTATGTATATTTGTGTATAGTATATGTTAAACCTGTATGTCGAATTTTGTCTAGTTCTCTCCGTTTTGTAGGAATAGAGTGAATTTTGTCTTGCTCTCTTCGTTTTGTAGTTATAGTGTAACTTAGTTCAAACAGTCGAAAAGACAAATTTTCTTTGAACGGATTGTACTCAAAATTTGATAGAAATATACAAATTTTGTTTTAATTCTCTATACCAAATTCATAAGTCTAGCTCAAAGAGTGTATTTGAGCTGTCATTTTCGCAGACAGACGGACATTTTCCGAAACTGTATTCTTCGCACTCGGGCAGATCTAAAACGTAGACATTCATCAAAATCTCGTGTTCAGTACGAATTTTAAAGAGAAATAGATGAGTCACGAATGGACTGGAGCAGTATAAACCTCACAGTTATGGAATGTGTATTTTATCCGTTTTCTTGGTTAAGTGTTAATGTATTCATCGCTTAGCTGCAGTCTAGCGGGTGCATGCGTTTTAAAGATGGCTACATCTGTTTAAATAGTAGCATATTATCATACTTTCTTTCATAACACCACGATCCCTTCTGATGTGACAGTGGGTTTTACATTTTTTTTAAATCATGTGTTACTTTGACGAATAGTAGGTGTGTGCACCGTTATTCCAGCCGACAGCTATTCAGATTACTGCAGTTGCAATAAATAAGAAAGGTTTCCTCAAGACAATTCCAGCACTGATAACGGAATGATGTTGAAATTTCGTGCGTCAATGACAGGCCGCACTCAGCTTAACATATCAGATCAGGAAGAATAAGAATAAATTATTCCATTTTTCGAATTCGATTTTTGAAAATAACAAAAACATTTTTTGGATGACGAGGAACCCACTTTTTAATAATATTCGAAATAAGAATTTGAAAATATATTTAATAAAAATAGTTTAGTTTAGTTACATGAACGTCCCATTTTGAAGCAACTCTACGGCTATTTTGGGATGAACCTCGTCATTTTGAACCGCGGTCAAATGACGAGGAAGTCATCTGAGCTGGCACCGTCCCACAACACACCAGCGGGAGGAAGTTTGGACCCGACGGATTTAACGTGCAACAGACCCTCTAACACGGTGGTTCTTCGGTGGAATCGGGTCTCGAACCTGCAACCCCCTGGTTCCGAAGCCGAGACCTTACCACCAGGCTGATGTGGCCTGGTGGTAAGGGCTTGGCTTACGAAAGTTTCAGGTTCGAGACTCGATTCCGCCGACGAACCGTAGAGTAAACGAGTCTGGTGAGACCCAATTGTTGAGCTTGAGACTTTCTCTATTGTGTTATATATCTCGAAATATGTTACATCTTCAGAACTACGGTGACCTGGTGGTAGTTTTTAGTTTTAGTTATATTAACGTTCCATTTTGAAGCAACACTGGGACTATTTCGGGACGGACCTCGTCATTTTAAACCACGGTCAGATGACGAGAAAGACACATGAGCTGGCATCCTCTCACTCTAAACTTCTACACCACACCAGCGGGAGGACGTTTGGCCTCGACGGATTTAACGTGCACCATACCCGCTTACATGGCGTTTCTTCGGTGGCATAGGGCCTCGAACCTACAACCCTACAGTTTCGAAGCATATAATGTATCATATCATATTTCGAAGCAGATAATGTATGTATAATTTTTTCAGATAATGTATCATAATGAATTTCAAAAGATAATTTTTTTAATTTCAACATAATACAAAAACAATTTTTTGTGAGATAAATATTTTAGAAAATATGAATATCAATTTCCATAGAGAAGTCATGACAATACAGCTAAAAATGTACGAATGTACGGTCGCCAAAACCGAAATATTTTGAGGCGATTAATTAATGAAAGAATTTGGATTTAAAAAAAATAATAAGCAGTGAAAAGGATAAAATGTTAAAAATTATTATATTGAAAAAAGTAAAATTATAGAAGACATTGCTTTAGCATTGACACATTTTATTAAAGGAATTTTAACATTATCATTTTCTGACTACCTTTATTCAAAAGAAAATGAATATTTTTATTATATAAATTGAAACTTCCTTTTATTTAGTCATTCTGATCAGTTAATATGTTAAGAGATGAAATATACATTGCCGCATTGAAACGAAACCTTGCCGAGTCTGCATAGGTGAATGGTTATGACGCTGGACTCATAGTCAGATCATGTGTTCGAATCCCAGTAAACTTAAAATTTGTTTTTCCTTGATTTCGTGTTGAAGAAGATTCTGGACCTTTCTTTCATTTACCACATAAGTGCTCTGGACTTTTCTTACTGTCTTCAGAAAGGTATTCTGGAACTTTCCCTGCTTCTATAAAAGCTGAGGATCTCTCAGTCACAGAGTTCTTGGTTCAAAGTTGAGCTAATAAATGGATTTAACTCCACTTCCTGTGCATTCTTGAATTCTATCTACGTGGCAATATCATATAATAGCTATAAATAAATAATGAAATCGCGATATTTTGAAATGCGTTGAGCAATATATTGCAATGATGAAGTTCAGTTATTGTCCAGCCCCAACTATATGGAAAACTGGATCATCATTTAACAGATTCACTTTTATGTAAAGCAAACTAATAAAAAGTGGACTGTAGTTAATGAAATACATCTGAAACAGATGCAATTATATACACCATACTGAATTTGGAATGAAATAGCCCTTAATAATTTGAAACTAAAATTTTAATCATCAAATTCATATTTAAAAAAAAAAGAATTTCAATTGAATTAACAACTATTATAACTTGAAACAACATTATCTCTTCAACATGAAATTTTTTTTTACAAGCTTATTTTAATGTTATCCCAAATACTGCTGGTATTTATTGTTCTTGAACAATGGTCGCATATGTAGTAACTGCGATTTTTCATACTTTTTTAAGACAATATAAAAATGCATCGTTTAAAAGTTTGTTTGACAAAATATAAATCCATTTACCTTAATACTGAAACAAAATACATAATTTTCTTAGTATTCACCATGTATTTAAAAATCTGAGCTCTTCTGTAGGAAACACAAAGATGAATGTGAAAGAAATAAGAAATTTGAATTGCTTTAATGTCATTATAACCACACTATAGCAGCAAATCAAAGAAATATAAATTAATTTTAACTCTGAAAAGTCAATATTACATTCTGAAGCCACTTTTGATGAGTATTTGAAAAAAATTAATTACAGCGATACCTAACAAGTCTGTTGGATTACTACCTTCTCAAGCACTTAAGGCAAAGATGTAAAAAAAAGATATATTTTAAAATCGTTTGAGAATTTTTTTTTGCTGAAGTTTAACAAAAAAGGGCATTTTAATTTCATAACTCAGCATTGTGGGCATCAAAGAAATAAAAAGATTTGAAATATGAGAATTCAAAGCCTCATAAACTTGGAAACATTTGAAAGAAGAAGGGAAATTTTAAAACTGTTTATTCTATTATTCAGAAGTCATTTAAAATATTATCAAAAAGAAATCAAGGAAAAATACCTTAAAGCAATTAATATTAGAAAAAATAAATGGTTTAAAGTAATAAAATTCGTTTTTTTTTCTGGTTTTGTTTTTCAATAAAACAATGCATTCATTTAACAACTTTACAATGAAATGTGGGTCAAGAAAATACTCTGAAAATGATTTTTAAAGAAATTCCAAAATTTATAGCAGAATCTTTTGTGTTAAATTTGAAGGAAGAAAACTTGACATATAATATCAATACAACTTTAAATTATTCCAAATATTGACTACTCATAGAGTAATGTATGCTTTAAGGAAGGGTACTGTAACAATCTTGACATTTGAAAGTAAAATGGTGGTAAAAGCATTAGTAATATTGATATATTTTTAAAATTGTATGTTAATTTAGTATTTAATATATATTAATTGGTGATTTAAACTTGGATTATTTTTTTATATTATTATGCATCTGCAAATGTAACTGCTAATTTTAAATAAAATATCTTCTTTTAAAGGAGTTATTTTGAATTTTTTTAAGAACATTTATTTAAGTAACAAAGTCCAAGATGTATTCACAAAGAAATAAAACCAAGCAGTTTTGCGGGTTTAAATTACAGACTCTTTAATGGACAATTCGATGGACCAAACACATTTTTATAAAAAATAACAAATTGAAAGTCTTTTAAAGATGATTAGCTTTTAGCCTTTTCACGTTCTTTCTCCTTCTTGGCAGCTTCATTTCTGGCTTCTTCTTCTTCATGCTGCTTTATGAGAACCTCTACTTCGGAAGATGGCATAATACGAATAACAGTTTTGTCGTTTTCACGAGTGAGAGTAGCCATTTCCACTGCACAAAAGGAGAGAAAAAGAAAAAAAAAAACCTTAATATAAATTAATACAAGAAAATGAATGTTTCTGAGAAATATTTACATATTTTAGTTTTTCATTTTGAGAGGAAACTATTAGGCTAGAAATAGAAAAAAAATCCTTACATTTATCAGCAGTAAGCTTAGTCATATCCAATGTCTTGCTAAGAACTTTGACAGCTAATGCTAAAGCATCCTTTAAAGTGGTTTCATTTTCTTTATATTCTTGCTTCAAAATAGAAACTGCAGCCTAAAATATATATAAATAAATTAAATTAGAAAGAACTGACCATGATGCTTCAATACAGCAAGTTTGTTTGGAATTTTCAGTATTTTAATTAGTTCTGCAAGTTAAAACAACAATAAAATATACTTAAACATTTTAATGAAACACAAAATGAAATTTTAAAGACAAAACATGTGGATATATAAAGAAAATAAAATGCATAAAAAAAGATAACAATTTTTGTAAAGAATTTTTAATATACATATTAATATGGTTTTGCATAAATAAAATAAAAAAAATTAATTAATTTCAGTTTATATCCAAAAATACATAATATATAGCCTAATCTATACTTATAATAAAGCTCAATGTGTGTATGTGTTAGCGCTCTACAGGCCAGACTGTTGGACCTACAGCTACCAAATTTGGTACATGTATACCTTGAAGGTCGGGAATGTGCACCTCGGAACCCTTTTTTTGAATTTTTAATTAGAATTTGAATTCATTAAAATTGCAGCGAAATTCTGACGTTTTTCCACTATAACTTCCGAAAATGTTATCGGACAAATTTTAACATCAATTTAAAGATTAAAAAATTAACTTTCTAATGGTATCAGTGTTTTAATGTATAACTCAACTTCTATTTTTAATGAATTTTTAAAGAAGTATTTTAACCATGTTTTTTTAGCATGTGACTGGATAAAATAAAATAAAACAATGCCAGAAGTTCAAATTAAAAAAAAAAAAAAACTATCATCGCAAATCAAATCTAAAGATATGCAACTTTTAGCACGTGACTGGATAAAATAAAAAGTATATATATAAATATATTTTCTAAAACAACAAATACAAAGCAAAGGTTTCTATGATCGTTTGCAATATCTATATCATTAATTCTATAAATTATCTTTATTTACAGTAAACCCGATTGAATTTACACAGGATATGCATTGAAATCCCAACTTAGTGGCATATTTCTATAATCGTTTGCAATATCTGTATCATTAATTTAATAATTTTTTCCCTTTTTCGCTTTCTTTAAAAAACATATTTAACTTTTTGGCAATATCAACGAAAAAAACATTTTTAATATTTTGGAAGCATAATCGATAAATTATTACAGCATTAAACTCAAAAAGGTTTTCCGAATAAAGTTACCGACTCCTTAACTACTAATAACTGAATCTTTTAACTTTAACTATTTCTTAAATTTTGGCTAATGAATATGTGATTTAATTGAAAATTTTAGAACACATTACTCATGGCGAACCAGCTGGTCGCCAAAGGTGGCTAGTACATAATAAAGTAAAAGAAAGTTTAATAATAAGGATATGCAGTAATAATCCAAATAAAAAATTATAAAAAAATTAATTATGCACACAAATAAACAGAAAAATTAATTGCACATGAAATTAAAACTGTGCCGATTATGAATTTTCTTTTACAAGAAAAAAAATTTTGCATTCAGATCCCTAATTTCAAAAAAAGAAAAATAATAATATTAAGGCTAGACTTCAATTAAAAAAGCAAATAAATATGTGAGCGATCAAAGCTGATTTATCAATACATTCTCTTTAAAATAAACAAATTGATAAGTGAAAAAAATAATGAAAAACTTTTTGTTATTCCTAAATATTTTGAACACATACAAATTCATTTTATAACACAATAATTTTGCAAAGGTGTGCAATTAAAAAGCTAATTTTTAAGCAACAGTCAAAGTCGTACACATTGGAAGCACAATTCAAATTAATAAGAAGAAATTGCAAGTGTTCACTTACAGCTCCATTGTTACCGATGCATGTTGCTTTCCATCCACCATAATTTCCACTAGGGTCAGACTGATACAGTTGGAAACCATAATGTTTATCCCAACCCATGTACAAAATAGATACACCAAATGGTCTTTTACCTGGAAAATCCATATAAAATAATGATAAATAAAAATATTTAAGAATTGCAATATGTACATATAACTATGCAAAAAATTTATCAAAATTAATGTGATAATGAAAAATATTAAAAGAAAATACATGTACTATTTTTAATAGGTTATATATTTCATAAACTGATGGGGAAAAAAATGCAAAGCACAGTGAATTTTATTAACACATTTTCAGTTTTATTCCCGATTTACAATTTCCATATGTTTCTTGAAAACCCATGAACAGTTTTTAAAATCATAAACTGATGGTGAAAAAACATTTAAAGCACTGAGTGTCTCTTTTACATATTCATACCTTCAACTTTAATTCTGGCTTACAATTTCTACAGGAGCCTTGAACTGGAGCTTTTTTTTTAAAAAAAAAAGTCTCTTTGAATGTTTTTAGATTTATCTTAATTTTTCTAGTTTACTTCCAAAATTTGTTTTTTTATTTTTACATGCATTCATATTTGCTCTTTGTGGGTGTGTATGTATAAAAATTTCATTCCAAAATTATATTAATATATTTATTATAATCCTAAACCATCTATAATACTGAATGGAATGCAACAACATCACTCTTTCTACATGCATTTCTATTGTAAGTTTAAATTGCAGATTCTGTTTTAGCCTGAAGCAATTAAACAAGGGTTTTTTTTTTATATAAGGCTGATTAATCATTGCAACTGGAGATTGTTGCTAATATTTCTCGTTCTGCATTTTTTTATTATTCACAAAAAATTGCATTTCTTAAAATTTTTTAAAAATTGATCAATTAATTGTTAATCTTAAATTGATAAATTGCATGAATTTTTTTAATATGATTTTAATTGTCATAAACACAGAGAAGATATTACTGCAAGAAAAAGAAACTTTTAAAGTTATTAAATTCTTAACATCCAAAGTACAGAATAAAAAATATTTTTCTAATAACAACAAATAACAACTTTCTTTAGTTATTCAGATCTGAGATATTCTTTAAAGTATACAACCTGTCTAAATGAATTATTATTATTATTATTTTGCTAGTGTATATTTATTTTATTCAGATGTGAATAATTAATTTCATTATGATACAAGAAAAAAATATAAATTAAGTAGCAGATATAAAAAGAAACTAAGTTCAAACTTTGAAAGATGTGTAGAACTATTTTGTATAGAGAAATTTATATTCCTCATTTTTAATTTTTTTAAAAAAATGTTCAACAAGTGTAAAGAAAAAATTAATATTACAATTTAGAATTCTTGGAACAAAGAACATTCTGAATTATGTCGGGAAAAATTTAATAAAAATTTATTATCATTTGAAGAAACTAAAATGTAATCATATTTTTTAATGGAATTACATTGGCCAAGAAGAGTGGGAGAAAATGTAAGACAGGCCTACAAACCATTAATAATAGTATAATCCCACAGGATGGAGGAAACTACCTTTAAATTAGATATTAAGTATAAATCAACATACCTCCATATTGGGTATAAGCTTGCTTCACATCACACAACCAGCTCACCAGTCGTTCACATGGAATTGACTCACCATACTGAAGTAAATATCTGATAATAAAAATGGAAAGCATTTAGATTAATTCTAAACTAATTGAATATGCATGATGGAAATAGTAAAAATAAACTACATAGAAAAATTATGCAATATGCTATTAAATGCTTCATAACAAACACAATAAGGGGAGTAAAATACAAACCACACCAACCCTTAATAGCATTCAAAGTATAAATGTAATCTTTACTAATAATAATGGAGAATGCATGTGCTTTTCTGTTGTTTGTTGCTTTAAAGGAAAGTCGATCAAACAATCTAATTTAGCACAGAATATATTGAGAGTGAAAATTTCTTAAAGATAAGCCTTTTTTAATTTGAATTTTAATCAACTAAAAATTAAATAAAATTTTGGCATAATAATTCCAGAAAATATAACCACACATAATTAATTTTCATATTGTTTTAAAAAACTTATTTTTGGTAGGACAGTTTAATTATTGAGCAAATTTTTCCTGCAGTCTGATATATATATTTTTTTTAAATGTTTTTTCTGTAATTTTCATAAATAAATTTCTTTGCTGAAAGCTAAGACAGAAAGGTTTTGTTAATTATCGGTGCAAGTTACACGATGATAGCAAAACTGTACTACAAAAGTTAGCAGGTTATCTAACATATGTTTTAAATAGCACTATTATGGGGTAGTTTGAATTGAAATAAATGCAAATATAATGGATAATAATTTAATAGTTAGATGAAAGTGTAGTTAAAAAATATAAACAAAAATAATTTTGGAGAAAAAGGTGCAAATATATCTAATTATTACTAAATAAATATAGTTTCAATATAATTTTTTTATTTATCAAATACTATAAACATTTAATAAATTCATATAAGAAAAAAGTGTATTGTTTATTATTATTATTACTATTATTAAAAATACAACTTGAGAAGAAAGACATAAATATAGTAATATATTTAATATACAGTTGCAATGAAATTAAACTGTGCTCCACAAAGTAATTAAAAAATCTGACTTCTATGAAATTAAACATTAGGAATTTCATATTTTATTACATTTAGTAAATAATTTTGTTTTGAATAGAAGAAAAACTAATCTTCCCCCCTCGTAAAAAATAAATGCATTTCTTTAATATATTGTCTCACCTTTGTGCTATCTGACGTAGTTCATTTGTTAATACATTTGCATCAGATGTAATTCCAGCAACACTACATGCCATATCACTATCAAAAGAAAATACACAGTAAATATTTCACAATAAGTTACAATCAATATTTTTTTTAAAAATTCAATCATAATATGTTAACTAATATTAAGAAAAATAAAACTGAAAAGGAAAAAAAAGAAAACATTCTTTCTTATTACATTGTAGAATAAGATAATTTTCACTTATTAAAAAATAATATATAAATTCAGGCTACAATTAAATACTTTATGCTTTTTCTAAAAATATTATTTTAATTATGATAATAATTACAAGCATCATTATTTTATATCATTACACATGAATTATATCAAAGAAATTTTATATAAAAGTGTTCAATGTATATATATATATATGTGTGTGTGTGTGTGTGTGTGTGTGCATATATATACAGTAAACTCTCGCTACAACGATACTCGATACAACAATAACTCCCTCTACTACAATAATGTTTTGTGGTCCCGGTGATTTTGCATATAAACTAATGTTAATCTCCCCTCAATATTACGATATTCTCTAGAACAATAAACCTCTGTAAAACGATTTTTTCAATCTAAATTTCAGTATTATTTTCTCCCTTTATAATAATATTTTGATTTTCAAATGCTTTTTTTTTTTTCGTTTTCTTTTGTTATTTTTCCGTCTATTAAGACTCATTGTGGATATTCAACTTATCCCTGAATAAATAGCTATTGTTCAGATTTCAAAACAGATGAAGACCAGCCTTTTGGGAATTGGAGTTGGTGAGGGGGGGGGGGGGAAGTGTAAATGTATGCCTAGTCTCATTTCCCAGTAAGCTTTGGAATTCTGATAAGGTTTAAGGACATCTGGACCTGTCTGGTCACCTTGTCAAAGAACAAGTGCCCTTTGTTAGAGGAACAGGGGGAGATGGAGGCGGGGTGTTGTTAAGTGAAGTCTGAAAAGTGAGTTCAAAGGTTGTTTTATAGTCTTTAACGATTTTGAGTTCTACGCGAAACATTTGGTTTAAACTTTTCTTTCTTTCATGCGATATTGTTCCTAAAGGCCTTATCACACGGTGAAATGTCGCCAGAAAATTTTCCGTTTCTACCCTCAAAAACCGGTCAAACAAGTTTCATAATCGACAACTTATTATGAAGAAGATGATGATGATACAGGTCCATCGCAGTCCTTATTGTCATCCCAGGAAGCTCTTCAATCTGTGAATTCCCTGCGGACATTTTTTTCAAGCCTTCCGTCGACAAATGAAGAACATTTTCGTGCACTAGACTCAACGCATACAGTATTGGTGAACTTAACAGTTAAAAAAATGAATAAACAAACAAAAATACTGGATTATTTTCAATAAAAAGTGTTTTCAGGTACGTGAATATTTCTGTGCTTATTTTCTGAGTTTATCTTTATTTATTTATTTTTTTAGTATTTAAACCACTATTATTAGTATTTTACAAATTAATTTCTTCTAAATATAGACTTAAAAGTAGTATGTTATGCACCTTAAACCAATAATAATAAAAAAAATATTATTAAATGCTCAAAATATGTGGGCCCTCGATATAACAATATGCCTCTCTACAACGATATATTTATTTGGTCCCTAAAATATTGTTGTAAC
>JAPMOQ010001652.1:3201682-3249524 GCA_026543055.1 Argiope trifasciata
CTTGTTAAATGAAAATGAATGAATGAATAACTTCAATGTAGAAATAAAAAATATATTAAGACTTCTATGTAATTAGGGAAAGTGCTCATAATACACACACAAAAATGAATAAAATAACTTGATTATACTGCTCATGTAAGAACAACTGACTTTTTAACAATAAAATAGATTTGGGCTGTTAATTTAAAACCAACAAATGATTTTATTTCAACTTATAAATATAGGGGTTTTTTTCAAATCCCAGTACTCCCACCTCCCACTTATTAAGAAAATTAGGAATTCTTAAACTTTGCATGTAAATTCCAATGTCTTTGTGCTTGCTCTACAGCTCTTTTAACATTAACAAATGTACTGTGCATAACAATACATATACTGATGCAAGCATTTACAACTCTTAGATATACAAGGAAATACAGAGAAAAATTCATATATTTTATAGGTGAAATAAAAAAAAATTAGAGATAAAAATCTTCTTTAACTGCAGAACTTAAATAATCTGAGATGGAAAATTTAAAAAATCAAGATCAAGTAGTTTTGGTACAATTTACTTGATATTTATGATCAAATAAAAATTTAAAAGCATTGATCAAGTTAATATTTTTTGTGAAATTTCCATAAATATATTTTATAAAACATAAAGCATAAAAACACACAAACACACATCTCGTTTGAAAATTAAAGCAATATCAACTTTGATGAATTTTCTATCGAAAGTCAGCAACAGAAATTTTATATATAACTGCATATTGTTCTCAATTTATGATATGAATTTTATTATGCATGCCAGTTCAATATAAGATATTTGAAATCCTAACAAAGTAATTGACAAAAGAAAAATTATTTAATTTAAAAAATATTTATAATTATTTAATTTTGAAATAAGTTCTATATTTTATAACTATATTGTAATATTTCAAAACTAATAATAGATCCTTTAAATAGCCAATAATTCTAAAAATGCAATTTTTAGATGAAGTAAAAAAAGAAATAAAAACATTTATAATTAATAAATTATTTATAAACAAAATATGCATTATAAGCGTAATTTTCAAACATGAACCGTTACTAATAAAAATGAAAGTATATACTGCAGTGCACATTAGACATCAATGCTAAAAAGTCCAAGTTTCAGAACTCAGTTTTTTAGGTTTCAGCAAAAAGGGTTTTTGTAGCAAGTTTAATCACTTCCACTTCAATTTAAAACTCAAATTTTACAGGAGCTGATAGAAAATTCGAGAAATACATAGTATAAAGAACAGAATGACATAAGGCTGCTACAAGAGTTTGAATTATATGACTATGGAATTTTAAAGCTTAATATTTGGCTGAAGAAATTATTCTGAAACAAACATATTATTTTTATCATGAATTTGTTGGGAAGGATTTACCATTTGTATGTGTTAGCATTTGAGATAATTCTTATTAAGTGCTAAATCAGAATACTGATGAATCTGAAGATCAACTAGCAACTTTTTCACACAAATAATGAAAATGTCATATTTACAAAATTACATCAGGTTTGAAGTTAAATTTATATGAATAAAAATATATTCATAAGATAAGGATAACTCTTGTTTGTTTACATAATAAAAATACAACTATCAAAAATATTGGAGTTTAAATGACCCCAGCATGTCTTAATGTTCCAAAAATAGATGCATGTTCAGAAGGATTAAAGAACAAAATTTTATTTGTGGTTTTTAAAAATACATAAATATCGAAAACTTACTCATGGAGTTTATAAATCTTCTCTGAATTAAAGACTTCATCCAATAGTTTATTTGTATTACGACGTTCAGCAGCAAGTACAATTCCATCATTACCTAAAATTCCTAAACATGTTCCAGCATGTCCAATGGCCTCCATAGCATATTCAACTTGATACAATCTCCCTGGAGAAAATAATAGTTATAATTTAATTTAAAAGAAAATTAAATATTTATGTTCATTTAAATGTTAGTTGAATAATCCATCTCACATAATCAAATTACTAAATTCAAAGATTTAGGTGGGGGGAAATTAGAAAATAATATCAAATATAATACAGATAATTGCAATATCATTCAATGATTTCTTTTTAATTTATTATAAAATTACATATATCATAAAGATTATATAATTTTATGTTCCTTCAGTTAAATTAAAATCAATAAACAAACAGAAATAATTCATAGAATGATACAAAAGAAACTTAAAAGTTTGTTTTCTGAAGAGAGGAAGAAGTCAAAGAAAAAAGTATCAAAATTAATAAAAATATTTTATTGCAACCAAAACTAAAATATGAACACAGTATAATGAAAGTGTATTCAAGAATTTAAATCGCTGAATAAATCTGCAGTTTCCATAAAGAAACCTAAAGAATTATTTATTTTGAAATAAGCATATTCTCTTATGTTTTTACCAAATATATAACTTTTTCTGGTGATATTTTTATAAGTAAGATAAAAACTAATTATGAACAATCCAAACTACTTTTATTACTTAACTAAAGAGAGTTTTTCTTCCCTCCCTTGTATATAAAAAAGTTATCCATTAAATGCGAAATTTTTTTATAGAATCTCTAAACTTTTTATATTTTCACGAAGAATAATTAATAGTTAATTTTTATGTTATAGAAGACATGATTTAATATAACTTTGTAGCAGTTACATAACTCTTATTTTCTCTTTTGGATACTAGATGGCAATGCCTGATAGGCTATCCCATAATGCATTGACAGGGTTATTGAGAATGAGATGTGATATTGTATGGATAAGCTACACGCATGAATGTCTTGTCTTTGTTCAGTGTGTGAATGTGGCTATTAAAGAAATATACCTGAAAACATAAGTCCTGTTGCTTCCTGCACAGATCATAATTATATTCCACCACAACTTGATGATAGTATAAATTATACCATTATAGTATATATACGTATAAAATAAAAAAGATCCTAATGTATTTTGAAACATAATCTTTTATTACAGCAATTTCCAAATAATAATCACTTTTATATTTAAAACTAGAATAAATAAATATATTTAAAAATTTTGTTAGTAGTATTAAGCCAGGCCTGATTTGCTTTTCCAGACAATCCTTAATTATACAATCGGATGAAAAAATATACCCATTTTTCTGTAGATTCGCCGATTCTAAATGAAAAGATTAGGTAGTTGAGCTTTTAAATTTAGAATTTTCCTTGTTTCTGCAGCATAATCTAGCATTTGTATTAGATGGAAAGAATTTAAATTCAATATTGAACAATTTTGGATCAATTAAATTAAAGTCAGCTGGCAACGATTCATAAAAAGATATACTTTCCTGTAATAAGTTGAAACATTTATATATCAAATTAGAAATCCGCCATTCAAAATTTTCTTTTGTTACTCTTTTTTAAAAATTGTCAACTTTAAATGATTTAATGCCTTTGAAATAAGGGGTCTGTAATTTTTACTATTTAAGCATATTTAAGCACCAAAATTCATACTAGTTATGTTCATATAAGCAATAACCATGATACAATCCTTTTAAATACTTTTCCTTAACAATATTCGTCCTTTTTAAAGTAAATCTAATTGGGCTAATACATGGTAAAAAACTATTCATTTCATTCATGTTAAACCCTCTGTTGGCTTTATATCTTCTAAAACAATCTTTAAAAATATTTTGCCGTTGCTAACACTGAAAATCCAAAAGGCAAGCAGTTTCTTAGATTATAATTCCTTAAGGATAGATTGCTTCCTGAAACTAAAAGAGCTTAAAAAGAGGAAATTCCAAATTTAGCAGCAAGCTCAGGCAATTTATCCTTTAATCTTCCAGTTACCAGAGTATTCTCGGATCATTTTTATCCATTTCAAAATTGTATGATCAACTTCCTCACATCTGCAAGATTAAAATCATTTTTGATTTCTTATGGCAAAAGTCTCAGTGACTAAAACCTGCCTTTTTAAAAATTACTAAAATCGGACAGAACAGGTCATAGGAGGATATAAATTATGCAAAAAACAGCATAAACTAAAATAAGCATGATTAACTGAATAACAAAATGAATAAACATGAAAAAAATTTACTTCAGACGATTCAAAATACTGTGCAATTTATTAGATAAAAAAATTTTATCAACCTTACATGTAATAAAATTCAATTCCAAAAATGCTTCAAAACTCATTTACATGGAAACCTGTCAGGTATGTGATAAACATATGAATATTTCATCTTTTTTTTTTCTCTGCCTTTAATTTCCATTCCTTGTTTGACACATTAAAAAAAAAAAACTATATTTCTTTTTAACGGTAAAATCCTATTTTAGCCCACCTCTGGCGACTTTTTCAAAATCACGCCAAATCGAAAGTACCAATAAGATTAAATAGTTTTCTATAGGAGTTTAAATCAACCAGAGAGGTTCCGTAGGGTTGCCGCATTTCTCTTCATATGTTGTCAGGGTTGCCATTTTAAAATCATTATCGCTGATAATTTGGCGAGTTTTTAAATTGGCGTCAGAGGTGGGCTAAAATAGGATCGACCCAAAAAAACCGTATATTTCTTTTTAATTCTTAAAAATTGTGCCATCTAAGAGCAAAACATGAGAAATCAGAAACTGATTGAAAATACTAATTTTTCACCAGTTTAGGAAAAGTGTTATAGAATAGAAATTAAAAAAAATCATATGACTCAGTCACAAGCATTTGTTTTTTCATAAATAAATGCTATTATTATACTGAAATAAGAATTGACAACATTCTTTCTTATGATGAACACAAACTGTTGCTTTTTAACTATAAAAGATGCACAAAAATTTGTTTCATTTTATAGATTTTTTACATATTAAGGATCTAATTATTATAATTCTCAAATTCTTAACTAAAAAAATTCACAATTAAAAAAAATTCTAAGAATGTACACTAAGCTATAATTTTCCTTGAACATAGTTTTTAAATTTATAAGTGTTCTCTCATTCTTCTATCAATTGCATATTATGATTTTAAACTAAATCCAGCAAGAAAATTGATTATAAAATCTTCAATTTAATAAGGCAGAAAAAAACATCAATTAATTTATTGATTTAGAGCAGAGGTGTCCAAACTTTTCGCAGCACGGGCCGGATCGAAATTAGACCCATGTTATACGGGTCACATGTATATACAAATTGAAAAATATCATTATGAGTAAAGTAGCATTAAATACTATTAATTAATACTATTTTATAGTAACTTGAAAAGACAAAATACTAAACAAACAAAGTATAATTATATAATTATTTTATATAAATTGAAATATTTTCATGCAACTTCTAATGCGAATGATGAAACTTTTTTTTTCTTTTATGTTTGAGTTACCGAAATATATTTTTTTATTTATTCTTATAACTTAACAGCGTGATAGACATTTGTGTTTGGTCAAGTACAACAACTCCGTTTTGTTGGCCTCGTAGTTTTTCGATATACCTTTATGAAAATGAAAAGGTTTGGACGAAAACATCATTATGCTTTAAAACCCTCCGCGGGCCGGATAAAATCACTTGGCGGGCCGTAGTTTGGACACCTCTGATTTAGAGGATAGATTAAAGTGACTTAAATATTTAAGATAATTATTTAAAGTTCAAGTTTTAAACAATTATTTCATTTCTAATAGAAATTATCTTACCTTCAGGAGAAAAGATAGTTGTTCTGGAGTCATATCTACGAGCCTAAAGGAATAATAGAAACTTCATCACTGTACATCAGTAATTCACATTTTAAATAAGTGTAAGAATACATTAAAAATTGTTTAAGATTTGTATGCAAAATGTTAATTTCATTTGATATTAAATATTTAAAAGATGGTAAACTAGTGTCTCTTCAAATCTTTTTTTTTTTTTTTTAATAAAATTGTAATTATGGTTCTACCACAGAAATATTTCAGTTAACAATCAAAATTTTCTTTTAGTTGAAAAAAATTAGACTACAATTAATAAAAAATCTTTAAAAATAATTTCCAAAGTAAATATTTGGAGGAAAATTTTTAAGATTTAATAACATTCAAAACAAACTGAATCATCAAAAATCAATTTTCAAAATTGGAATATAAATAACCACATCCCTAGAAAGCTTGTGATCATTAAGGGCAGTATCTGAATTTGTGGATCACTTGCTTTTAATTTTGAATGAATTTCATATATATATATATATATATATATATATATATATACATATAATGATATTTTAACATCTTATCTAAATTCAAATTAATTTCTAAAGTTTTATCTTAATTTTGCCTACATCAGTCATTCTAAAATATTCTCAAACTTCCTGATTATGATCCCACTTTATCTCTTTAATTAATTCAAGAGAAGTTTTGTAAAATCGCTGAATCAGCTAAAAGCTTACTTTTACACATTCTGCTTGAAGTGTTAGAAAAATATCCAATAAACACTTTCTTTTTAAAAGATCTCTGCATTGTTCCCTTACTTGTGGAAAGCATGGCATGTTGGAAATCCGTATCAGAATCTCAAGAGTATACTAGTACTGTAAGCAAATATTTTCCCTATCAAAATATGGCATATAAAAAGAGGAAAAGTTAATTTCAATCTCTTGCCACTTCTGCTATATTGGTTATTAGCTCTTATTCTTTCATCAACAAAATACATTGCAGTTTTTTCAGAATGGTCAAATGTCCCTTTATCTTTTCTATAAAACTTTGAAAGTCTTGCTTATATTTCTGAATGCACACACTGTTTCCCAGATTATATTTCAATTATTAAATAATTATAAATGATTGTTAGCTTTTCTTCATGGAAATATATATAAATGAGCTTTTTTTTTTCTCCCAGTAATTCAATTTTTTTTTAATGTTTACTAGTAGGATTTTTGTTAGAATTGGAAATATATGTATTAGTAATGAATTCGTTCCCCCCCCCCTTCTAAAAAAAGCAAGAGGATTATAAGATTTTACTTCAGGCAAAAATCTAACTTAAATGGCCAGCATTGCTCTAATGCTTACAATAAGGATGGCATTCGATCTTTTCCACTATATGGATGCAAAATGTCGTCAATGTGAGCCAAGCATAAGTATGGGCACTGTGAAAATGTGAAATGTTTAATTATAAACATTAAACTTATTTATGCATATTTTGGCAACTTTTCACTTTTCCTGACCAAGGATTATTTGTCGATTTTTTCATTGCATCCATATATCAGGAAAAACTCTGGCATTCATCTAAACACGGTAAAAAAATATTTCAATTATAATTACATACACATGCATTCCAGAAATTGGAAGAAAATACACTAAGTAACCTATTTCAAGTATCAAATAGAAAAATAACAGCAATAGAGAGGCAGAAATGTCTTGAGGAATCCTGAAATCACTGCAAGTCTTATGCAGACATGCGCTTTCCTACAACCTTGAGATAAAACTTAATATAAATTTAATATAAAATTGCCAAAGCTGAATTATTTTGAGTCAATTTATCACTAAAAGTAATCAAGATAATATTTTATTATCACAATACTGTTTTTGTTTATATACTCATACAAAATGATAGACATTTTGTTTTGGGACAATTGATCCAATTTTGACACACTTAGTGAAAAATCACAGATTAAGATCTTAAATCTTACAAATATATTATGGTGAGAAGATAAAACTATCATATCTCTTTTTGAAAAATGAATGAATATATATATTATAAACTTTGATTAACTTAGATAATACTAAGTTATGAATTGCTATCCAAAAGATTTAACTCTAACAAATAATAATAAACTTGAAGCTACTTATATGGATTTAAAAATTAAAACTCCAAATGATAAAACAATTGGTATCTATAATAAAGATAAAAGGGACAAATTTAACTTTAAAATAATTAAACTTTGTAATTACCATTCTAATCTAAACTCTAAAATTTTAAAAACTTTAATTTCCTAACAATTTAAAAGGATTAAGAGGTTTGTAATAACAAAAATTATTACATTGAAACAACAAATAATCTTATTAAAAATTTGACCAATAGTGAATTCCCCAGAAACTACTACAATATTGATATTTAGAAAAACCAGCGGGTGGCCGAGCTCCGCTCGGAGAAAACAGGTATCGAAGCTAACTCGAAGATTTAAATTTAAATTGTGATTTATCAAAACAATACATGCCATAAGAAAATTTGTGAAACCATTGGTGAAAAGATAACCAGTTAAACCTCAGCTTTTCATCGTCCACCAGCGATGTCATGTCTTGATGTTCCATTGGAAATCCCCATCTGCACTGGTCTCTTCCAAGTTTGCTGACCATGCACGGAGCGCTTGGGTTCATATCACCACACGGGTTATGGATCATCCATTTCGAGATCAGTTCCGGATCATCTTCTGGAAACTTTATTAGTTCGCCATATTGGCTATAGATGGCAGCACATTACTGTTTGAAACCTATTAGCCATTATGGCAAACTAATAAAGTTTGAAAATATCCTATCTGTAACTCCGAACTGCTCAACTGTAGCGCTTCAAAACCGGCGCCAATCGATTCCTCGTGGCCGAAAACCCCAGACCCCCAAGTTTACCGGAGTTTATTAATTCTGGGGCGATTTTCGACTTGGCAACCATTCCTCGTATTATAGTATAAGATAGATGATCTGATATTAATCCTTAGACTAAAATTTAAAAAAACCTTCTGTTACATATTAACTCAATAGATGAATGATGCTGAGATCCTCCAATTATTTATTACCTTGAATTGTGTAAGCAGAAATCAAAATAAGATGCAGAGTACAAGAATGACCACTTTAAAAAAAAAAAAAATTTTACCGTTGCTGGTATGTTTTTTCCCTTTTTGTTCTAATAATTGGTTATGAGAGTTCTCATATAGTTTATTTTATGTTATTGTATGCTTATTTTACATTGTGTTATTGCTTTTTTTTTATGCTTAAATTGGTGGTTGTATTCTTTTATAATTTATTGTTTTGTTTCATTTCTGCAAAAAATTTAGGTCTTAATTTCAGGGTATTTTCAAGTCATGAAGGGTCAATACTGTTGGACTTAAGTTAGATTCCTCACAGGGGGGAAAAAAAAAAAAAACATATTTAGAATTTGTCCCTTAGGGTAACCCTTATGGATTCAGGCTGGAATCTTATTTAATTTTAATTCTATTTTTTTATTCCTTTTAACAGTATTTATTACTCATTAGTCTAGATTCATCTGTATTTCAGTATTAGGTGCATTAATGCTTCTTAAATACAAAGGCGCTTTTATACTTTTTAGTTTGATTCTGAAATAAATTTTTATTTTTGATCCCAAAATAATTTTTATTTTAGATTGTATCTGAAATGTTTGAATTTCATAATGTTTATATTTTGAATACTTTGATATATACATATAAAGCACCTCAAAGCATTGAGTAAAATTGCTTATCACATAAATCAAAAGCAAAACACGGATATAAACTCTGTTAAAAAGATTTTAAAACTAAAAGAAACTTGCATGCTAATAATGAGTTAATTAAAGAACAAGATTTATAAGATATATTTTTCTCAGTAGAATTTTCTTTTTAGCCACATAAGTAATTTATTTATTCATCCTTTCCTTTGAAAATATAATTTTTTTTGTTAAAAATTTAATTTTTTTATTGAAATATCCACTAAATTTTTAGTTTGGTCAAATAAGAAACAATGTATTGTACAAAAGATATACATAATAAAATTCTAATAACAACTGATGCTGTTTACTGTTTGTTAGTTAATTATTATAAGAATATATATATATTTTTAAAACCATACATCAATACCGCAGATCAGTAATTATAATTTATTATAACGCGATAAGACAAAATCACGGTTTAACAATAGATTAAACTGGGAATGCGGTGCTATTTAAATTTCCCTAAAAATATGTTTTCCAGTGCATAAATTACAAGCAAAAGAATAAAATTTAATAGCCATTAGGTAACAAAGCCATAACAAAAGTAATTACAATGTCACAAATAATTACTGTTGAAAATTTGTTTTATAATGCTCTAAGTGCATAAGATTGGAAATTCAACATTAGAAATAACATATAAAATTAACTGAAAATATAGAGCAATAATATAATAACAAACATACCATTCTTTAAAATTTCTAATCAAATTCAAACCAGAATACAAATAAATGCTTATTCACCGACGAACAACAAATTTTCGACAGTTAAAGCTACAGTTATATTAAATTGAAATGTCAGTTTCATAATAATAAAAATTATTGTTTCGGATATTTTTAAGACTTCTGAAATGTTGTATTTTTGTTTTAAAAAATTACTTTTTTGATTTTTATGATTTTTCAATCCAAAGTCATATTAAGATCAACAAAAATACTATCGAATGCTTTATTTTCATAGCAATTTTGTAAAAATATAAGCTCCAACCGTGTTTCAGATAAATTTCATTTCATTGTTGTAGTTTCGAAACGAATAGTATTAGCGAGTTTGCCGGGTACATTAAATTTTCGTATCGTGTTTCAACGGTTAACCGAGAAGTTTTGTTCTTCACAGAAAATTCATAAAAAGTTTCATTTTGTGCTTTAATTTTTCAGTATGTTCAATGTAAGTATTCATTTTTTATTGCTGCATTATTTCTTATCTAAAATTCGTCTATCAAAAATATCGCAGTTACATTCTTATTATTTTGCATGAAAATATTATTTATAAAGTAAGAAAAACCCATTATCAATATCTAAGTATTCTTTTATTATTTTGTTAGGTCTCTGGAAAATAAAATAGCAGTGTTAATAATTTGCAAATTTAATTACTTTTTTTAGAAGATGTATAATATGCTATATTGTGTGTTTGGTAATGTCTTTTATTTATTCCTTACAGTCAGGTGGAGGAGATCGTGCTGCTACTGACAAAGAAAAGAAGAGAAAAGAAAGTATTGTAGATCTGTCAAAATATCTTGAAAAACCTATTCGTGTAAAATTCCAAGGAGGTCGAGAAGGTAATTTACGGTTTTTAATATTATATAAAGGCAATATGTATGTTTTTCTCTTAATGAGAGGATAGAAGGATATTTGTATTTAATAGGAGATTCAGGTTTCTTAGTCTAAATAAATGCATCATATATAATGGAATCTAATAATTTTAATGTAATTTGAAAACTGCCTTATAAACCTAAAGTTCACTATTGGAGATAAGTATTGGGGAGATATATAGAGACTTAGAGGAGCCTAAATCCTACAGACCAATTTGTTTGCTATCAACAACAAGTAAAATCTTGGAAAACTGATGACTTAAATAGTACAACACTTATTAATGACAAAAAACAGACTGCATCATGATCGACATTGTTTTAGATATAACCACTCCTGTGAAACAGCCCAAAATGCCCTATGGAGTAAAATAAAAGGTGTGATGAATCAAAAACTAAAAACAACAGTTATATCTTTGGATGTAGCTGGAGCATTTGATTCAGTATAAAGGAAAAACATTTTATATGCCCTTTTAAAAATGAATTGCCCAAGCAACCTTTTTCAAGTGATTAAAGATTACTTAAGTGAAAGAAAATGTATTTACCAAGATGGAAAGAATAATTGGGAGTTTAAAATGGATAGAGGAGTGCCACAAGGTTCATGCAGCGGGTCGTTATTCTGAAACTTGGTTATGTATTCTGCATTTCAGATCAATCTTCCAGAGAACTGCTTTATACGAGCGTATGCAGATGATGTGCTACTAATAATTTCAGGAAGGACAATAGTTGAACTGGAAACTAAAGGTGAACAAATAATGCGTAGGCTATTAAAATGGGGCAAAGTACACAAACTTAAGTTTAATGAAAGGAAAACAATTCAAATGCCTATTACATTTCAAGAACGTTTAAAATTGACTGATCCACCTAACATAAAAATGGGCAATAGCAATATAAATGTGTCTAATCAAATAAAATACTTAGGAGTTACATGGACAAGTAAATTGACATTTTAGAAAGGCCAAAAAAAAGTGGATGTATTAACATTCAAACAGTTGCAGATAAATTTTATAGGTAAAGAAAATACCATCTTAGAAGAATCTACACTGGATCCATTGATCTATTTGCTCTTTTTTGAGCATGGGGATGCTCCCATGCATAGGTTAAATCTAAAGAAAATCAGAGCAACATTAAATTCAATCCAATGGCACCTTCTGATCATTATGTCTGGGGCATTTAGAACCATTTCTACAGAAGCCCTTCAAGTGATAATGGGAAATTTGCCAATGGATCTCAGAGCAACAGAAATATTCACTAAATTTCAAATAAGGACCTCTAGTAATGTTAAAATAGGAAACAAATGCTTTAACAATAAAGCTTGTGAGATGTATTTTGACAAGTTCGAACAACACTCTTCTGAATGGTTTATTTATAATTTTCAAATGAAGATCTCAAAAATGGATGGGATAGAAATTTTTAAAGATGGTTCAAAAGATGAAAATAAAGTAGGAAGTGCAATTGTAATATACTACCAAGGGAAAAGGATAGATAAAAGTCTTGTGAGATTTTATGAATCATGCAACAAGTTTTGAGGCAGAAGTGCCAGCTTTAAAAATGGCCATTTAATATTGTGAAAGGGTTGAGGACGGACAGAAGTGCTCAATTTTTTCTGATTCCCTGTCAGTTTTACAAGCCATACAATCATCTCACAATTGTAATAAGGTAATTGGGACGATAAAATGAAAGATAAAAAGTGTTAAAATCAACAATTGGATTAAGGCCCATATTGGGATAAATAGTAATGAAAAGGTGGATCACTATGTGAAGTTGGTGACACAGAAAGATAATATTGATATTATTGTCCCCAAATCAAGTGGTGATTTAAAAGGGGAATTGAGAGATGAAATAAAACTACAATGGTTTGGCAGATGGCATATGTCCAAAAAAGAAAGTCACTTTCGACTTTATTCCTAATCCGGAAATTAAAATAAGAAGATACCATCCACTTACAATCCAAATAATATCTGGGCATGGGAGATTTCCTGCATATTTCCAAAGATTTGGAAGAACACAAGAAAATAAATGCATTTGTGGGGAAATTGGTACAGTTTACCACTATTTAATGGAATGTATGGAGATCTCAGAGTTAAGGAAGGACCTGAAGATTGACAATAAGGTTTTAAGTACAGTACTGATGGTACCAGGTAATCTCAAAACCCTGAAGGTGAAAGATTGACAGCTTCATTCAAACTGTTTGAGAGAGTGCAAATGGGGAGCAAGACAGCTATTTACTACCCTGAAAAGAATGGGAGGTTGACTGTTCGGTCAACGTAAGGTTGGACAACACTTATTCAGCCATCGACCACAACAAATCCTGTCGATTACTACTACGTTCAGTGGTCGGCTGTATGCAAGAAGGGGAGATATATAATACTGCTATACATATTGTTGCTCTTCCAGTTATTTAGAGTTTCGGTACCAAATTTAACAGCAGTGGTTTAAAATATACACTTTATTGCAATTTTTTAAGGTTTTAATCAATTAAAAAATTTAGCCACATTTTGTCATTTTTTTTTCATTAAAATTTCAAGAGATATTATTGCATAAAAGTGAATTTTACACCATTTAAATTTTACTTTTTATAATACAAATTATCTGTGACTAAATTTTGACAGTTTAAAAATATGTCTAATTTCCAGTAGTAGATTACATTGCTGCACTGAAATTCCAATGGTTTTCTTTATTTTATGATATTTAATTACATTGTTTTTCATCCATTACTGAGAGATAAATAGGAAAATTTGTGTTTTATATCTGTTAATTTACAAGATGAATTATTAAAAAGAGTAAAATTCCAAAATGTTTTGAACACATGTAAACTTTATACTTAATAATGCTATGATGCCATGGATAGCTTTCTATTAGACAGATTTATATACACAATAAACTGACATATGTTATATTTTTAATATTTCACAATTTGATAGAATAAGGGATGTAATTATATCTAAATGGCTTATCTGAAACTATATATATTCAGTATTGCAGTGATCCAGTTATTCACCAAAGATAACTAGTATGTGAAAATTCAACAATATTTTAAATATTTCAAACTTTTTCATGTAATTTTATTCTATTATTAATTATATATATTTTTATTTGCAGTTTTATCTTTGGCATTGATCATTATTGTATAAAGTTCAGCTTTTCATGTTCCAGGTCTATATCATAAGTGAATATATTATCTGAGAAACTTTATAAATGTTAAATAATGTAAAAAATAATTGTTTTAATTTTCATGTAAAAATTGGAGTCAAAAGTGCTAATATTTTTCTTTTCTTCTGAATTAGTATTTTAAAAAATTATTTTTCTAAAAGCTAAATTTGATTAATCATATTAAATGTATTACATACATTGACTGTTTGACAATTTTTCTAAAACATGCACTTTGTTCTAGTTCACTAACATTTGGCTATTTTTAAACCCTTTGTTTTGTTAGAAACTAGCCGCCTTAGGCAACCAGCTGGTTCATCAGTCTTACTGTGTTTAAAATTATCAGTTAAATACTTTATGTAACGTATTGTCAATTAAATACTTTATATTATTTATATTTAATAGCTACTTCATTAAAATATTTTAGGTTCAAATTTTGAAACATATTCACTCATCCATTTATGAAGGTCTTAAGCACGTAATGCAGTATATTCCTCTCTAATTATATGAACAGCTCTCGCAAAATTTCAACTTTAAATTAAAGAGAAAATTATTAAACTGCAAATTGATGCAAAAACATTTTTTTTTACCATAACCAAGCATTTATAAAAAATATAAGTAAAGGAAAATCATAATGTGTGCTATTGAATAATTACAATAATTTATGTAATATTTCAAAAATATTCAACAAAAAATACTTATATTCATCATAAAATTCATGTCTTAGTTTTACTTTCAAAAAGATTTAAATGATTCCTATAATAATATTTTGTTTTGATTTGGTCTATAAATATAATTAAAAAAATTATTAAGTCTAAATCGTATGTATCTTTTAGTTATGAGGAATCATTCTACGAAATATTCTTGACCCTTCAAATAAATAAATGGTTTCTATCTTCGGCTATCAAATTTGACCGACCTATGAAGTTTTGAATAGAAATTTTTGGAACATTCAACATTTTCATTCTTAGGCTAGTCAATCTTGAGAAATCCTGGACTTTGATTGGGGTATCATTTTTGGAATTGTTGATGAAATGGTTTAAAATTATGTGTTTTTAATAGTGAACTTCATATATTCATAAATCAGTCAGTTTTGGTGACTGAGTTGATTGGACTTTTTCTATTTTTATTTGAAAGCTAATCATTCTTAATTTTATTAAGCAATTATAGACTCCTGTTACATGCTATGTACTTATTTACTTGATTTAGACACTTTTTATCCATGCATTTCTATTATTAGAGTTTTACGAATTAGCCATTGAACCTTGAGTTAGAAATATATATATATATATATATACTTACACTAAACCATGTTTGTCTTAAATAAAGCTGATTTATTTAATTAGTAACATTGTAAAACTCACAAAAAATTTTCTTCACATTTTCTTTTAAAAAAAATATATTTCATATTTATTTCATTTCATGCAGACACTTGCAGAAAATTACATTTTTATATGTTTAATTTGCAATCATTATTTATTTTTTAATTTCATTTTGTTTTCAATGTAATGACAACATATTAATAAAAGATAATTTTTTCCCTTTCACTTATAACGTGCTCATCAGTTTGAATTTTATTATTTTGTCCGAAATATATTGTTGAAAAATATAGTTAAAATATTTCTTTAAAAATTCGTATAAAAAAATAGAAGCTTAAGCTATATGTTAAAACTCTGATAACATTAGAAAGCTAATTTTTTAATCTTTAATTTGATGCAATATTAATTTAAACTAAGCTTTTATAAAATTCGTTTCTGCAGAATTATTTAACAAATAGATTCAAATTTAATTCACAATTGTAATATTCTGACATTATGATTTTGAATTTAATGGAGGTTTAGGCATTAATGGAATAAGAATGTGATTATGTGACTTTCCATTATCTTATAAAGTAGTATGTTTTTTGTATTTGTTTGATTTTTCTTTTTTGGTGTTTTAAGTATTAAATGTAACCATATTCTACGTCTCATAATGATTTTTATTTCTTTTAGCCTCGGGTATCTTAAAAGGATATGATCCTTTATTAAATCTGGTATTGGATAATACTGTAGAATACTTACGAGGTAAGAAAATTCAGAAATAAAATTGACTTTTTAAAATTTAAATTAAGTAAAGAAAATTTCATTTAAGGATGTTTTTAAGGTATTACTAAATTTCATTTAAATCACCCAGTTTCAATTTTATATTAGTAAGTTTTAAAAAATACGAAATGATATGTTTAAAGTTCTTATGAAAGGTCTTTCTGTGAAAATAAAATTTGTTCTTAATGATGCAAAGAAGAAAAGAAGTAGGTTACTTTAAAATATCTTTCCAATTCAATATAGTTCAAAGAAAAACTTCTGAAATAATTTATTAATATACTTGAAGTAAAAAAATACATATATCAAGCATTGCTTTATAATATACATAAACTACTCATTTTAAATGGATAGTTTAATATATTTATTTAATAAGTTTATATGTATATATTATAAACTTATAACTGATGTTTAAATAAAAACATTTTTTTACTATTTCTTCAGTGGTTTTTTTTATTTATTAATGATGTATGATTTTTTAAAATTTCTTTTTACTAACTTTAAGCAATGAAGTTTAATGATTTACTTTAGACAAGAAAGTATAATAACAAAAGTAGTAGATTATTTTAAAAAATATTTTCCATTCAGTACATTTCAAAGACAAACTTCTAAAATAATTTATGTCATCTAATTGAAAGGGAATATTCTCAAAAAATACCAGATTTTAAATGCTCTGACATATCAAATAATATTTGATATTAAATTTAGGTATTCTCTGCTGTATAGATAATAATGGGATGAAAAAAAGATGCTGCTTTAAAATATAAAATTATGAATTGAAGCCAATTCCTGTGAAGTAAAAAGTGTTTTTACTTCAAAAATCATATATAAGCTGAATTTTTGTATTTTTTCAAATTTCTTACAAATCATCAAATTCGATTACATTTCTACTAGTGTTTTATGCAAGTTTTTATTTATTTATTTAAGGAATAAAAAGTGGTGTATTAAATAATATTTGATTATCTATTGCTTGCCCCCAGTAAATGAGAATATACTCATGGTGTTGCTTTTAAATGTAGCCTTAGGAAACATTGTTCCATCTTTGAGCATATATAAAAAAACTGGATGTATGTTCCACCTAAGCCTGCTCTTCCTCCAGATATGCGAGATAAAATCATTACAGCGTGAAATCTATAACCAAGGATTAGTTACAATATGTGTGACAGAAGATTTATTTCTGATTTTATTTTAACAAATCAGAAGTCATTTAATAAATGAAACTTGTATTGAATGCATAAAATAAAGGTTTGGAACTTTCTTCTATCTGGCTATAAACAATATATCTATTTTTTGTAAATTAGAAAAAGATATTTTTAATCTGCTCCTTCTTTTTGTGAGAAACTCTGAATTTTATTTCAATGAAAATAATTTTAAAAACAAACTTCGAAGTTTAAAAAACATATTGGTAGTTTTTAATGTGTGTGTGTGTGTGTGTGTGTGTGTGTGTGTGTGTGTGTGTGTGTGTGTGTGTGTGTGTGTGTGTGTGTGTATATATATATATATATTATATTGAATAATGGTCTAAGTAATCATTTTAAAACTTTCCCCCCCATATATATAGCCAATATTATGATGGTTTAAATGTTAATCTATCAGCTTATAATCAGAAGTATGGAAATATTGATAAACAGGTAAAATAAATTATTTATTGGACCATAAACTTATTCATGATGAGTAAAGAAGGTTTTAAATTGCTCTAACATTATCTCTGCCTGCACATAGATGATCAGTTATCTTTTCTGATGAAGCTTATATTTTCAGTAATTTTAGTTTGCTGCATAAATTTATTTCTTTAGAATGCATTACTGTTTTGTGGAGGAAGTGGAAGAATATTGTTTGTAAATGACTTAGTACATTTTAAGAATAAAAAATATTACTGTGATTAGAGTAGAATTTATTATTATATTGTTAGAATCATTTTGGTTTTGCTGGTGAACAACTGCCACAGATGCCATTGATGGCACATGTTGCAATAATTTGGGCACATTGTAGATCGTCTAAACAATTTGTATTTTATTCAAATGAACAAAGTTCACTATAAAGTATTGCAAACAAATGCAAGTGTTCTGATGCAGTGTACATATTCTCATTTCCTACCATTGTGTGCTAAGAGTGGTTTAACATCACTTGATAATGTAATGTGTTAATCTCAAAAATAGTCAACTTAAGTCGTCAAAGGTTTTTTAAGGTTTAATTCAATATATAATGGCTTGAAGATATAATAATGTTCTCCGGCTTCAGCTGCAGGAAAATACTTCAAAGATTTGTTAATAGCTTCAAAGAAATCAGATTGTTTCAACAAAATAATGGGCAAATATCCATAGTTGTTGGATGTTATGTGGCTTTGAAAATTTAAGATTTTTATAGACATATGCCAACCTTTCAGTAAATTGAAAATAATGCTTCAAGGCACGTATAAAATAATTGTCGTCTTGATAAAGCTCATACACATTTTTTATGCTAAACTACAGGTATATAAAAACTATATTATTAAAAGAAATTACCAAATTTGAAGGGGAAGGGAACAAGATTTAGATTTACCTAAAAAACCAGACACAGAAAAATTAAAGAGTTTATAAATGATTCTCAAAGAATTTTTAGTGAGATTCTTTCAGTCCAAAAAATTATTGGAAACACTTAGTTTCATTATGTATTCTGATGAGTTTTCACTTGATAAAGTGAACTTGTCCCCATTCGATTGATTGGAAATTGAACTTATTGATTTCTAATCTAGTTCACTATAGACTGAAAATTTATTGAAACAAGAAAACAGATGGAATTGATTGAAACAGAAAGATTAATAAGCAA
Organism: Argiope trifasciata; assembly: GCA_026543055.1. NCBI lineage: Eukaryota > Metazoa > Arthropoda > Arachnida > Araneae > Araneidae > Argiope > Argiope trifasciata. The sequence goes on from JAPMOQ010001652.1 coordinate 3,220,662, forward strand.
CACAAGGGAAAATACCCGTAACGAAATTTTGGAAGTATAAAATTTGATTCCAGACACATTTAACAATTTGAAGGCACTCATGCCATTTTAACCACATTTTCATCTACCTATGGCTACAAGTTGTTTTCAGGGATGAATAACATTAGCAACATTTGGCAGATGACACCAATTCAGCATGCATTCTATTAAAATATCTTACGATCCTAATATTTATTTGTCATCTAAACTTCAACTACAAAATCTAACTAATCTGACTTTAGGTTGAACTACATATATAACTAAACACTTTACTTCTATATATTTGACAAAATGGGGTTTTGCATAATTGATAAAAACTTTAGAATTGTTAATTTTTAGTTTTATTATTTTCCCATTAATCACAAATCAAAAGTAATAGCACAACTGTACTATATTAAACAATGTTGTCATAGTATTAATATAATTTAAATCAAAAAGCATGCAATTAATTTCTATTATGAATTTTTCTTCCTTGAAAAAATATAAAGAAAATAATCTGAAATCAAAAATGAAAAACATAATTATTTTTATTATTCACATTATTTAAGTCATTAATTCTATAGTAACCTAGTTTCAAAATTAATTTGAAATTAAGGTCATATAGATAACTTTAAAATTTAATTTTGGATTTTACATTGACAGAGTGTGTAAGTGTTTTTTTTTTTTTTTTTATTTAGAACCATAAAAAAATTACTTATGACTAAAAAAGAAATAGAATGCTTGTTTTTAATTGCATTTCTTTCTTTCATTTCTTTAATTGAATTCTATTTTGATTTGAAAATATTTTTGCTGCCACATTTGTTTTTAAAAAACTTACATTATGCTAATTATTTATTTCAGATCCTGATGATGCTTACAAATTGACGGATGACCGACGAAATCTTGGTCTAGTTGTTTGTCGTGGTACTGCTGTTGTTGTAATCTGTCCTACCGAAGGAATGGAATCTATCCCAAATCCCTTTATTTCTCATGACACATAATAAAATATGTTTGTAAAATTTGATTTTGGATTTATTTACTTATATTTAAGTATTAAAATTTATATTGTTAAATAATATTGGACACAGTATTTTTTGTTGTAAGTATTTTATTCCATACAGAACTAAATTAAATCAGTAATGAATTTATAACTTTATGAAAATCAGTGAAATCTAATCTTGACACATTTATCCATTTTCCCATTAATTTTATAGGATCTTTGATTATGTCTAAGAAATCTTATTCTCAATAAATTTTCTTATATATAAAGTTAATTAAAAATCATGTTTTCAAAATATAATAATGTTTATATATTACATTCCATCTTATTTGCAAATTTTCAGATTCTCATTTTAAGTATCTTATTTCTGCTCTATAGAGTGAATCCTCACTTGATAATAAATTAATAGAGGAGAAGTTTTTAAACAAATGAAAAACATTATAATGATTATGCTTGCTTATTTTTCTACTTGGAAATAATATCTACAGATGAAAATCAAAACAACTAAAAATGGAGATATTGTTAAGTTTATTTTATATTTTTTTTAAGTGAAATTCACTTTTTTACTGTAATGCAGCTGCATAAAAACGATTTTGATTATTGGAATGATGAGTTGTATTACCTTTCTTAAATGAAAGCAATCAAATTATTCAGTTTAAGTTGATGAAATAAAATCTGTACATGCTGGTTAAAATACTTAATAATGTATATAATATTAAGTTATTTTTAAAAACCTCACAACAGAGTAATTTAAAATTATGATTCCAATAAATCATTTTTGAAAAATAATCATTTGTAATGATATCTGTATACCAAATATATGTTATAGAAAGAAACACTAATGAAATTTTAAATCATTTCTAATATATCCATACACTTAAAAAAAGCATGATTTATGTTTAATTTACATATATCTGAAATTAATCTGAAATGGGTCAAAGTAAAATTCTAAGTTTGACCAATTTAAATATTGAAGTCATATAAACAGGCCATATCTGATTAATTTCCCAATTTCATTTGTTAATTTTAAGTGAAAAGGTGACATGAGCATTAAAAAAAAAAAAAAAAAAAAAAACTTCTGTATTCTAAAATGTTTTTTCATTCACAATACTTAATGAAAATGCTATTCATGTGCAGCATTTTTTTTTTTCTCTCGGTGTTTTCTTTTATAAAATAAAGTCTGTCTTGTTATTGTTAAAAGTCACAGTAAAAAAACAAAATTTCTCCTTTTATGCAAATTGCAATGAAAATTCATGAAATCATCAGGAAAGCAGTCAAAACTTATTACAAAAAATATTTCTATCATATTTGTTTAAAAATTTATTAGAAATATTTAAACAATGGCTTAAATAAGTATTTTCTGAAAAAATCATTCAGTTGCATTATAGGTATAAAACATTTTTTCTTAAAGAATGATAATACTTTAACCCTTTGCACTTGAGGGCTCCGGAGCGGAGCCATTTAAAATTGGTCTTCGAACTCGAGGGCTCCGCTACGGAGAGAGTGCAAATAATTTTCAGTTTTTAAAGCTGATGGTCTTACAAAACATAGATTTTTTAAAGATTAATTCTAATTAGTAGTGTAGCTTAACAACAAATGAATTTTAAAAAACACATTGAAATAAACAATTTAATACATCTTTCTAACAGTACATGTCTAAAAGATCAGGTCCCTGTAGCTTAAAAATTGATATACATCATTATTTTGTTAATTATATATAGTTATAACAAAGAAATAGATGTATGTAAATAGAATAGCCATGTACAAAGAAATTAAGCCTAAGTATTACTCAACTTATAATATGGAGAGAGAGAAAGATTGATGTTTCAGAATAAACACATTCTTATGAAATAAAAAAAAAAAGGTTTATAAATCTAGTATTATAATTCCACAAACTGTAACTTGTTAATGACATTTTCAACAACATTACATTTGTTTGTATGTTGGAAGTAATTTTTCACCATAAATCTTTATATAATAAAATGGAATACAGTCTGCATAGTCTTTAAGACCCAATTCCACTAAGTATATAGGCTCGGCACACTTTAAATCTGTTGGGATGATACATTATTTGTGCAAATAAAAGGTTGAAGAGAGGAGTGCAATACTGAACATATGATCACAGCATAAAATTAGCAAATCATTAAATATAAAATAGAACATTAAATATTCTATCATGATATAAATTCATAAGCAATCTCAAAGTACAGTTAATGTTTATTTGTTCATGTGTAGGAAAAAAATTTATATCACAGAATAGTTAATTGTGAAGGGCATTCAGATACCTCTTCTCAGAAACATTTTTATATTTTGAAGAACTATATTTAGCTACAACTCTTTTAAATTCAGTAACCACGATTTTGTCAAATTTAGCACATAGTAATCTTGAAGTAACTATCAGCTCAATTAAGCTGTAACCAGAAATATTCACTATATCATCAAACCAGGGCTGAATACCAATAAGATATCTAGCTGATACCAGTGAGGCAGCTGCAAGTTTGCTTGGCTCCGTATAAAAACAAATATCTTCAAAAATGAGAGCAATTTCACATAAGTATTGGGCTAAAAAAGCCTCCTCACCTTTGATATTAAGTAAATTACAAAAAACTTGTAAAAATAGATATCCTGTTGGATAAGACAATTTAAAATCTAATGCTTTCAGCATTTTTTGTTCCATTTGGAAAACTTCCCTCCGACTGAAAGCATTAGAAGCATGCTTGATTAGATCATTTACCTTAGGTATGCGATCTCTGGTTTCTTCCTGCTTGCATGCAAGTAAAATGGCGCATGAACCAACTACTGGTAGATCTTCAACACCAGCTTCTTGCTTGGAAAAAAATTCATCTGTAAAACGGACTGCTAAATGTAAGGTTGCAGTAGTAAGTTTAAAATCTTCAGCCTTATAAATGAGCCAATCAATAAAGGCAGAACGTATATCAGAGCTGATTTTGGCTGCAGATCTTCGAGATAATGGGCAGCTTTTATTTTCAGCAACTTTCATGTTCTGAAGAACATCTTTTAATAATACAGGATCTGAAAAAAACGTATCAGTTGATTCACTCTCAATTCTTCTCCCTTGTTCGTGCAGTGGAATGGAGCACACGTTTTCAGATGTGCTAGGTCTGTGCACATTTTCTTTGTTAGACAAGTTAACGATTTGTTGTTTTTGCTGCCTGCAGCAAGATGCTACTTGAGCCCGATTTTGTAAATCGGCGAACGGACATCTAGTAAAAAAAGCTATATTAGAGTTTGATTCACTTAAACATTGTTTATTCCAGAGAGACATGACGGTTTCTAAATTAAAACACGATCTGATATTCCAATAATGACAAAAAAAAAATTAAATCGTTAGTCTTTTATTTTAAGAAAAATATGCATGATGTTTGCATATAAAACAAAATAAGCGTGTACAATACTGCAAGAGAATCTTGTGACACTTTCTACAATCACACATTAAAACAACTGACAAATCATATCACTAAAACAAATCGAGAAAACTACGCATGCTAATATCATTTGAACCTCGTACCTTTTGTAACTTTTCCAGACAAACAACAATCAAAGTTGAAGTGCATAAATAGTTTTTGAGAAACTATTTTTTTAATGATTTTATTTGTTGATAACAATTAGAATAGTAAACGTAAAACAAATTTAAATTGAAAAATCATTATTAAACTGAATTTTAATACAGAATAATTAAGTAAGAATTTCTTCTTTAACTGATTTTTGTGTATTTGATAATTTGGCTTCATATTTTAATTCAGATTGATGATTTAATTATTTCTTATTTTATTTTTTGATACAAATAATAAAATAAATAGCTGGATTTTTTTCTGGCACAAAACAATATAATTAAGAAACCACCGATGTAAGCAGGCTAAGTAAAAATTTCACCTTTGAAGTGGCAATACATTTGATTATTTACGATTTTTATAAATAAGACGACAGACGGAAGTTTGTGACGCATAATTTCATGGGACTCTTATAGGGAATTGTAAATTTAACTTTTGCTCATTCTCTCATGTACTAAAATTGTGTTAAGATAAATATTTTACTTTTTTTCCTACGCTGTCGTAATTATTTATAATAAAAAATGAATGCCATTCATTACGGTTCCCGATTTCTATTAAACTCTAGTTTCAGACGTTTGTATCCTGCATGCAATAAAAGAAGCTTGTCACATTACCCGATCGATGATAAAATTAGTGGTTTGAATGAAGAACAACAACAGGTATTGGAGACATTGTTATAAATCCTTTATCCTTTCTGATTGTTTTTTTATTATTATTTGTCTGCTAGATTAATATTTTATAGTTAGTTGATTATTTTTAATTAATAATTTTTATTTTAGTTTAATAAAGTTTTCAGTTGTAAAAAACTAAAGGACGTGACATTGATAGTATCTCTGAGTTATTGCATTTTCATATTATTGTGAAAGTAGTTTTCGGCAGTTGGTTTTGAATATGTGCAGTAATTTTTGTTATTTTGAACACAATTTAACTTTTTAGTGGTATATCCTCTATTTTAAGGTATGACTATGCCTCTTTTTCAACAGAACCTGCATTCATTGTTTAGTATAGCTGTATCTGTTTCTTGTAAAGGAAGAATGTTGAAATGAAAATTCTACATATAGCGGGATGCATTTGTTGTTTCTGACTATTAATTATGTTGTAATTTACCGCTATCAAGTTTATCATCAGAAAATTTATATCTGCTTTAATTACATCAATAAAGGCTGATCACATATCAATACTGATTTTAGCTGCAGATCTCCAAAATAATGGGCAGCTTTTATTTTCAGCAACCTTCATGTTCTGAAGAACATCTTTTAATAATACAGGATCTGAAAAAAACATATTAGCTTATTATCCGTCGTCTTTCTTCTTTCTTGTTCATCAAAATTCAAAATACATCAGATTGTTCTTCCGCATACATTTTAAATCTCTTAAGTCTCACTTGAAAGAATGACTGTTGAACATATGAAAGTATGTTTAGCATATTTGCCCTGAATATGAAGAAACATGTAAAAATTTATGACCTGGAGAATGTTGCATTGCTTAATTCCATGCTATTTGTTTTGATATTTAATGTAAAGAAAGGCTTTATTTAGAATTTCTAACATAAATTATGTATAGGTATTGAAATTTTTATAAAAAGAAATATCTCGGTTAGTTGTTTAATGAGAACTTTGTACGTGTATGATTTAGTTACCATAATTCAACTTCAATGTAAGAATAAAATTTTTAGCAACTATAGAAAAATTTATGTTGAGTATGTCTACGTACTCTGCAGTCTAATAATTATATTAAAAATAGTTGGCTTTAAAAATAATGTAATATTATCATTGTAACTGCAGGAAATCATATTGAATAAAGGCTGGATGTTATAAGAAATTTTGTTAACAAGGAATAATTTAATTATATAAAGATTAATTTGTTACCATTTAAAAAAAATAATTCAAAAAGAACTATTCGTACTGCTCTATATTATCCTGCTTATAATATTTGTTACACTCCCTTTCTATTCCATTCTTTTTTATTAATCATTTAACTGTAAAATCTTTATTTTTTATAACTATCAGAAAATAAAGGTTTTGTTGGTTAAATGACTTATAAAAAATTAAACTATTAAATTTGCTGAAAAATTATACTTAAGATTTGTTGAAACTAGAACATTCTTGAAAAGAAATATTTTTCCATATAATTCTTCTCTCGTTACTTAGCTTCGAGAGACTATCTTCCAATTTGCTCAGAAAGAGCTTGCTCCTTTTGCTCAAGAAATTGATAAGAATAACAAGTTTCCACAGTTTAAAGTAAGTAGATGAGGATTAATTTGATCTCAGTTTATATGTACTGAATTTTTTTTTCTGTGCATACAAAATATATTTTTATCCAAATACAGTTGTAATAAATTTTTGTGGAGATATAAATTATCAGAATTGAAAATCATCAGTCTAGCGATTATTATTTTTCTTTAATGTAATCATTCTATAATATTGTTATTTGACTCTATAAGTTTATTTATTTGATTGTTCAGTTCATTGTACTTATTTCTAGTCATTTATGTTTGGCACAGTTGGTTATTTATACAATTTAGTTTTCTCTCTTCTAAATTTGTGCTGTCTGCAAATATGTATGTGATTATTTCATTTTTAAAAATACACACAAATATGTATTATTGCTAGCTTTCAATCCTATATGTTTAAAATTAATAATAAATTTAGCTGTTAACTTCTTTTATTGTTTAAAAAACCCTATTTTGTGAAAAAAGTTGTAAATTTTTTTATTTATTAATTATTGTTCCAAAATAAATTTGTAAGTTTTTTTTTTTTTTTTTTTTTTTTTTGTAAATGTGTTTTATAATTAGAGTATGTAAAAATAGAATTTATTTGTAAGATAAATGTATTTACTTTCTTTGTTTATTATTTTTAACATCCTGTTTTATTTTTATTTGAGAATGTATTTTAAGAGTTTATGAAGTTGCCACTATTTATTTCCCTTTCAATTTTCTCTTACTATGGAATTTTTTCTCCTCTAGGAATTTTTCAAGAAACTTGGTAATTTGGGAGTTCATGGTTTAACCGTGCCTGGTAAATTTTCATTTATTTTTACTCAACTGGCTGTATTTTGTTAATGAATCTTAGTTTGATATATGACAGTATATTAAGAAAAGTGAAATATTTATATTGGAATTTTTTAATTGAAAGGTTTTTTCATCAAAAATATGAAAAGTGAATACTCAAGCTGTACTTATTCTGTAAAAGTTAATATTTTTATAAAGTGTTTGGAAAATTGTTTTTTGAAACGTTTAACTCTGTTATTTGGTTTCTAGCAAATTTAATGTATGCAAAATAAAGAAGTAAAGAAAAAATAAAAAAAGAAGTATAGGAATAAAGTCATTATAAAGAGCAAGCCATCTTATGGTATAAATACTAAGAAGTTTTATGTGGTATCTTACAAACATGATAATTTAACGATCTTTTATTTTTAAGCAATTTCCTGCTATTGGAGAATGGGAAAAAGAGAGAGACCAGTGTAACTTATTATAATAAATATATATTTTTTTAATAAAAAGAGATTATTTTCTTATTTGTTTCTCCAAGTCAAAATGCTAGATGCATTTATTTTTGACAAAGTATTCAAAGCATCAATTCTGAATGCAGTTTCAAAATAAAAGCTAAGCTGCTGCATTTAATTTAAATACATAATATACTAGCTGCTATAGTCAAAACTCCACTTAATTAAATGTATTACTTAAAAGCCAAATTTTTAAAATTTTACGATAACATTTAAATAATTTTAGTGTAATGATTTATTTAGAAGCTATGGATGGGAAAAAAATCTTTTAATTCCTTTCTACCTCTTTTTGAAGATCATAGAAACTTTTTGATAGTGCTATGAATCACAAACTTTTCCTTTTAGGTACAAAAGAACAAGTGTCCTAAAGTTCATCCAAATTTGCTAATTAATGCGAGATCATTTAAAGTCGAAAAATATTTATATACCAACTGATTTTCAATTTTATAATGCATAGATTATGTGTATATGTAATATCTTCAGTTATAAAAAAATATAACATATTTTTCCATCAGTTTTCCATTTGTTAATTATTACTAAGAATTTTTGTTGAAGCCATAACAATTGTTAATATATATGAATAATCCATTTGAAAAGCTCTTATATTATTTTTTTAGTGAAAGATGGTGGAGCTGGTGTTGGTTATTTGGAACACTGTATTGTGTTGGAAGAGCTCTCTCGTGCAGCTGCTGGCATTGCACTTAGTTATGGTGCTCATTCAAACTTGTGTGTGAATCAAATTGCCAGAAATGGTAATGAAGCACAAAAGGCTAAATATTTACCAAAGGTATCATCTCTTTTATTTATTTATGAAAGCATCAAATATATTTCTTTGGATGTTTGATAAATTTTTTTACAAGAATAATGCATTAGTCAATAGAAACCATTTCCCAAATAAAATGCTTTATGAATTATCACTTCTGTTCGTCGAATTATTGCCATTGTCATTTCCTATGGGGAAAAAATAATGAGTGCATCTATTTTCCATTCAAAAGCATTGGCATGACTGTTTTTCTCTGTTGGTTATATTTTGTTCATTTGATGCACAATTTCATTGTATTATGCTAATGTAATTTTTTTTTTTTTTTTTTTTTTTAGAATTTGCTTCAAATCTATATTTAAAATTTCTACAATTGTAGTAGATCGGAATACAGCACAATGAACTACTTTGCTTTCATTATTCTGTGCTCATTAGAATAATTAGATTTTAAAAAGTCATTTTTTTAAGGCTTAGTTAAATTTTTAATGTATGATTTCACCACTCTAATTTTGTTTTGAAAAAACGGAGGCTAATGCAATTTGATGCTCATATTAAGGTTTTATTCCATATATAATGACTAGTGTTAGGTGAAAGAATTTTATATTAAAGAAATAAAACATGTAAAGCTGCTTCTTAATGACACTCATCAACTTTTGTGTGTGATTTTTTTTTTCACAAGAACTTGTTGCTATCTTAAATTCTTATTGTTTGAAAAAAAATGAATATTATATTAAGTAGTTGCAAATTAATGACACATGTTATATATAGTATGGTAAAATTTAAAAAGAAAGGAAAACTGTTTTAGAATTTATAATATTGCAGAAAAGTTGTCTTTTGATGTGTAAAGTCTAAACACAATTTCATGATTATCAGGATGTCTCTGGAGGTGCTGAAAAGATGATAAATCTCATAAATTTTATTTTATTTCAAACTATTTCTCTAATTCCTTATTTGTGCTATAAAAATCCTTGGCAAATGGCAACTTCAGTGATAATGATAACCGTCTTGAAAGATAACAGAAAAGTTTATGGTCAGTGAAGAAAAATAAGAGAGTGGTTTTACAAATTTAAACGTTCCCTCACTATTAAAGAAAGACATCCATAAAATAGCTCAAATGCAATTTAAATTTTTATTTAATGCCGTCAAATGTGAGTTCACTATAATATTAGATTGAGCCATTAAATTGTTGGATTTCAGTTTAATAAATAATGGCAGAAGTAATTGATCAAAAAAAGATTTTGACCAGAATAAAAAAAAAGTGGCAGAAAAGAAATGCTTGAAAAACTGTTTTACATTAATCTATACTTATAATAAAGCTCAATGTGTGTGTGTGTGTGTGTTGGCGCTCTACAGGCCAGACCGTTGGACCTACAGCTACCAAATTTGGTACATGTATATCTTGGAGGTCCGGAATGTGCACCTCGGAGCTCTTTTTTCGAATTTTTAATTAGAATTTGAATTAATTAAAATTTAAGCGAAATTTCGACGTTTTTCCGCTATAACTTCCGAAAATATTATTGCACAAACATGATTTTTATATCAATTTAAAGATAAAAAATTAGCTTTCTAATGGTATCAGTTTTTTAAATTTATAATGTAAACTTCTATTTTTAATGAATTTTTAAAGAAATATTTTAACCATGTTTTTATCACGTGACTGGATAAAATAAAAGAATGCCGGAAGTTCAAAAAAAAATTATCATCGCAAAATAAATCAACAGAAATGGTACTTTCAGCACGTGACTGGATAAAATAAAAGTATAAAATGTTATATTTTCTTTGAAAAATAAATGCAAAGCAAAGGTTTCTACAATCGTTTGCAATATCTATATCATTAACTCAATAAATCTTCTTTATTTACGGTAAACTTGATTGAATTTTGACAGGATATGCATTGAAATCCAGATTTAATGTCATATTTATGTAATCGTTTGCAATATCTGTATTATTAATTTAACACTTTTTTTTTCCTTTCTCGCTTTTTTTAAAAAAACATATTTAATATTTTGGCAACATAATCGAATTTTTTTTTAATATTTTGGAAGCATAACCGATGGTTAAAACTGACTGATTTATAAAATTAAAGAATATTATTAGGAAAAGCTGTACTTTTAGAACTTTCCATCAGTCATCTTAAAGAAAATACTAATTTCAGGTCAATCAATGTCCGGAATTACTTCAAGGCTAATGAATATGTGATTTAATTGAAAATTTTAGAACGCTTTACTCATGGCGAACCAGCTGGTCGCCAAAGGCGGCTAGTAGTTAATAAATATCAGTGCAGTATTAATTCTTAAAATCTTGCACGATTGTTATCCTTTCCACATTTTATGGATTTTCTAATTTATAGCAGCAGTGTCTGTTTTATATTTACAAAATACTAGCCAAGAGTCAAAGTTGGAGAAGCTACTTGAGAGTAAAAAATTTCTTAAAGCTAAAAACTGTAAAATTTTAATCCAAATATAAAATTGATCATAAGGGATAAACAGTATCAAAATCTTGTTATTTTTTTCAAATCTTCATTCCTTGTTTTTGAGTTTTCTTACTTTGTTACTGCTAAGTAATAATTTTTTTATAAACAATGAATCAATAATTTTTTAAAGTATTATTTTCTAATTGCTAATGTATGTATTATATATCTTTATATTTTATTTACTTATATGATTAGTTAATGGGTCTCGAAATATTTTTTATATAATAAGTGGTGCATACAACCAAAATAATTTGGAATCTGATCATATTTGTGTTGTATATACCATTTTAAACAATTTCTGTAAATTAAATTACAATCTTATTTTATATCAATAAATTCAATTATGTAATTGAGTAACAGGAATATAAGAAAAAAAAAACAAATTTCCTGCTACAATTTTGAATGAAAATAATTTTAAAATTGGAATTGTAATTAAAAATTAATTGTTATTAAAATCTTAGTTGATTTTTTTAAATTTTAAAATAAAATAAATATATTTATTATATTAAATATTACTTTATTAAAAAAATTGCTGCAACCAAACAGAAATGCAAGTGGTACAATTATTTGCATAGAGTAGTTTTACAAGAATATGCATAGGCTGAAATATAAATATTGGAAGTAAACAATATATACATTTTTTTTTAAAATCAAAACTTCTAAAGAAAATGTTTTTTGTTAATTTTTTTAAATTTTGGATTTTATCTTTCACTTATATATCTATAATGTTCTCACTTTAAAATTGCTTTTTTTTAAAAAGCTTATTAGCGGTGAGCATGTTGGAGCTTTGGCAATGAGTGAAGCTGGCTCGGGCTCTGATGTTGTATCAATGAAACTAAAGGCAGAAAAGAAAGGTGGGCCTCTTTTCATTGACTGTCTTTTGCTATGATATAAATAAGAATGTATGTAAAGAACCAATCTTTGACATTTTTAATATTTTATTAGTGCAATTCAGTTTTTAATTTTGATAAAGATTTCTTTCAAATCATTGTGAAAGCAGAATGGCAAATCAAGTAAGTAAGCAGAAAGGATAAAAGAGCAAATGTTTTAAGGATTTTAAACCTTAAATAGTGTCAGAAGGACTTCACAAATTTTAATATTTTGATTCTGTGGGAAAAAATTAAAAACCTGTGCATATCCATCAACAATGCAGGTGTAATTCGAATGAAAAGGAGTTTAGCTAATTTCAAATTAGACATATGCTTACCACCTTTCTCAAACTGCTAATTCACTGAGCATATTGATTATGTTTGATTTCAATTAAAACATTTGGAATAAAATTTCATATTTACTATTATTTATTTTCTTGCATAATATATAACATTAGCTAATAAAACTTATATCTATTTTTATCCCCTTAGGCGATTATTATGTGTTAAACGGATCAAAGTTTTGGATTACTAATTTTGCTTACGCAGATGTTCTTTTAGTATATGCTAAAACAAGTTTTGATACCAAGCCTCAGCATGGAATTAGTACTTTTATTATTGAAAAAGTAAATATTTTATGCTTTGTTTTACATAGTTGTAAAATAAAGTATATCAATCTATAACAATCTATTTGTTTATTTTATAGTATTGAATTATTCTTTCAATAGAATTCTTTTATGATAAAACACTTCTTATTTATAAAGAATAGAGCTTATATTAATTTTTATTAATTTCAATTTCAAATTTAAAACATGATTTGATAATGTAATATAAATGATTTTTTTGCAATTATGTCAATCTATTATACATGAGACATGATGAAACTTAATCGGTGATATGATTTAGTAAATTTTTTTTAATCAAATTCTTTTTTTTACAATCACTGCATACCATTTTCTTGAAATTTCTATTTCAAAGAATTTGTTAGTGTACTTAAATGTAAAAATAGATATGACATAGATTTTCTATGACTTTTCCCAAAGCTAATATCTTACAAAATAAAAGAAATTTTGTCATTATTATGCTAAAGTTACTCACCTAATATAAAAGTAAATTAAAAGTTATGCCTTTGTTTAAGTAGGATTCAGCTAAAATATAAATTTAAAGGCATCATATGCAGATTAAGCACTTTGAATGCAATATTAAAGATGAAAAATAAGAATATTTCTAAAAACAGGCCATTTTTGTTGTTGTGGTTGAATGCTTATTTTTAAAGCAAGTAAGTTTAGAGAAACAGCTGCACTTAAAGTAATTATAAGATTAGACATATTGAGGGGGAAAAAAAGGAAACTAATTATGTTGATCTAGTATGCCTTTTTATTATTAGATTTGTGTCATTTTATTTCTTTATGTATTTACATTTTAAATTGCAGAGAATGTTTAACACATTGACTGTTACCTTTAATTTCATATAATTTAATTCATATAAGCTTGCCATTTATTGATGACTGCTATCGTATTCAAGTGTTAATCAAAACCTTAAAGCATTTTACAATATATCACAGAATGTATGTCTTTTTTTAAAAAATTTATGAGTACATTGTTTTTGTAAATTTTAGGGAATGGAAGGCTTTAGTGTTGGTATACCACTTGATAAATTAGGTATGCGTGGATCTCCCACTGGAGAATTAATTTTTGAGGATTGCAAAGTTCCAGGTAAAATTATAACTTCATCATATATTTATAATGCTTTTAGAAAACAAATTAAAGCTAAGTCTTCATTGAAATTTTAAGTTCACAATTCTTTTTGCTTAAAAATTTTATCTAATTATTTTGTGGACCATTTAAAATATTAAATGTTTAGCAAATGAATTTGATAAGAATCTTTAAAGTAATTTTTTTCTTTTTATATGTCTTGAAAATAATTCAAAGAATTCTTATGTGCAACATTTGATTCAAAATAGTGCTATACATTGCAAGAATATGTGCCCATCTAAAAGGAATGTTATCTTGTTAGGAATGTTTAGAATATGATTGTCACAGATGAATTAATGTTCAGTTGTAATAGGAAAGTTCGTGCATATTAGCAGAGTGCTTAAAAAATATACATATGTATTCTTTGTAGGCAGGGGTCCCACTTAGCTTTAAAAAAAAGCATTTAATATTAATCTTTTTATTGGTCCTTAAAAAGGTTATATTTTGTGAGGCCCTAGAAAAACCTTTTTTCTATACTGACACCTTAATTTTATCTTTACTTAAGCTCCAAGTAAGAAAATTTTTGGAAGTGAAGACTTATTTGTTTATAGTGTAAAATCAGGCGAGATAGTGTAATAGTAAATCAGGCTTTATCTTTAAGTTGTATCCAAGACAAATTGTCTGAGATGCAATAAGAAACTGAACAGGGTTTTTTCTTTATTCAATGACTGCCTGGGCATTACTAATTTCTGTTTTAAAAGAAATGATTTCTGACTGTAAAATGGCAAAACACTTTAATCACAGACTGAAAAAGAGTCCTATTCCATTTACTTTATAATTGCTCCATATTTTATTTCACTGTTATAATTCATTATGCAATGTTAAGAATTATATTTTACTGATTGATGAATTTTAAACAAATCTATTATATGAGCAATTGGGTGGACTAAATGAGGTACTGGAACACAAATGCTTAAAAGTGTAAAACAAGGCATTTAATTAATTTTTGAGGCTTTTCTATGCAAGAAAATCTTTTAAAAGCATTTTAATAGTGCCAGTAAAAAAAAAAAAAAAATTAGACAATGATGCAAATTTCAATTGGATACTGTAGTTAACTGAAAATAATTCCATATGATCCAGAAACAAATTAGAGATTAGGTCCATTCTGAGTTATTAAATATAGTTAGCTTTTTTAGCATAAAGTGCTATACATTGCAAGAATATGTGCCCATCTAGAGACACTGTTATTTTGTTAGGAATATTTTGAATGTGATTGTCACAGATTAATTAAAGTTGTAATAGGAAAGCTCATACATATTAGCTGAGTGCTAAAAAAATATACATATATATTATTTGCAGGCAGGGTTCCTACTTAGCTAAAAAAGCATTTAATATTAAATCTTTTTATTGGTCCTTAAAAAGGCTATTAAGGCTAAAAAAGCATTTTAATGATGCCAGTCAAAAAAAAAAAAAAATAGATGATGATGCAAATTTCACTCCGAAGACCAGTAATTAGTAATTAACTGAAAATAATTTCATTTGAGCCAAGAATAATTTAGAGATGAGGTCCATGCTGAGTTAAGAAATATAGTTAGCTGTTTTCATATTTTAAATAATGTATTTAAAGCTAGAAATATAGCAATTGAGTGCTCTAGTGCAAATTATCACTCTTTATTTAGCACAATCTATTTATCACTCTCTCCAGCATGTAAAGAGGTTTGCAATAAAAGTTCATTTTTAAAAGCATGCCGATTCCTCCCCCCCAAGGAGGGTTGGAATATGTGTCTGTAGTTGAAAGCTAATTAGAAAACTGAGATTATGTGAAAGATTACATCAAGAGTATTGCAAAAGGGAAGTTTTGAAAACCAGTTGTAAATCATGTCATCAGCTTGGAACTTTGTCCATTATATGAATATTTTGTTACAACTAGATGTAGTTTGTCTAATATTCATCTTTACAAAAGACTGTACTTGGTAAACCAAATTTTTATACAAGAACATAAAAGAAAGTTGAGAGGAGAATAGTCTTGAAAAACATTTTCTAGCAAAAAATATAATAGTAAAAGTAAATTTACATTTTTGTTACTATACCATTATTATCCTAATGTATTTAGAAATACAAATGTCTTAATTATTCTCTGTGTTGCATTATAAATAAAACTGACTTCATCAAAATTTATTTTCAGCTGAAAATTTAGTCGGTGCAGAAGGTAAAGGTGTCTATGTTCTAATGAGTGGATTAGATTTGGAAAGGCTTGTTTTAGCTGCTGGTCCTGTTGGGTAAAATGCAGTTTATTTTTAGAAACATGAAGGGGGGAAAAACTTGTTTTGAATTTTATTTGAAAATACATATTATTCTAAGTATTAAATTCAAGATACATAGAATTTATTCAAGTTAAAAACGAAACTTTTAAAATAATTGGATTTTTTTTTAAAGAAAAATGTTTTTTTTTTATGCATGTGACATTTATTATATTAAATGTAATAATTTTTTACTTTTCGTAATTTGATATCTGTTATTATCCACTGCAGTCAAACTTAGAAGACATCTACTTAAATATTAAACCAGCTTATCTGTATTAAATAATTTTATATCACATACATACTAGTTATGAACAAAGTCATTAATACTTGCACATAGTAAATTTTGAAATAATGTATTGAAACATGAGAATAGTAGAAGTTTAGTAGCTGGTATATCAGAACACTATATATTTATTAAAAACTGCCAGTATCAAAAAAGGGAAGGAAAAAAAATTAAAGGATTTTACATGCAGAATTTTTTTTAATTTATAGAAAATGTATATTTGTACTTATTAGATTGAACATAATAGAAATGACATGATTTTTAATTTAAGGATAATGCAAGCTTGTTGTGATGTAACATTTGATTATGTTCACCAACGTAAACAATTTGGACAAAGAATTGGAGAATTTCAGGTATTCATTTATACAAGTATGATTTTTTGTGGGAAAAATATAAATTTTTCATAAATATAAAGTTTTTGTCGTAAATTATTTACTTGCAAGATTTTGAAATATATTTTCTTTTCTCCAGTTTATAGAATTCATCTCCATTTATATTTTTACTAGCTGATACAAGGAAAATTGGCTGATATGTATACAACTCTGAGTGCCTGTAGAACCTATTTGTATAGTGTTGCCAGAGCTGTTGATCAAGGTCATGTGAATTCTAAGGTATTTTTAAAGTTGCGATTCTGAATGTATATCTTGAACATTGACATAGATTTCAAACATTTTATAGAACTTTTATTGTTAGATTAGAAACTATTTTAAGATTCATACTATTTGATTGTGACATTTTGTGTGCAGTTTTATTTTCAAAAAATTGTTTCTTTTACTGGTAGAGAATTTTTTTTTTCTTCACTGCAATGGATATATAAATGATTATTCTGCTGGCCGATTACTGCAAGATGCTAAACTGTATGAAATTGGTTCTGGCTATTTAAAATTTATTAGTTTAATTGATGCTGTCATTGTTAAAATATGTCCTGTAATATTTAAAGTTTTCATTTAATTGTTGATCTTTATTAACTTACTATAATACACTAGTTTACATACAAGCTAATTATGAATTTATATAAAAAAATGTTGATACTAGTCTAATTAAATGAATTAGAATTTATTAGTTTATGAAGAAATAATAATAATATGGTCATTAATGCGACAAATCTATGAAATTAAGGTATTGAATTTAAAATAACTTCCTTATGATATATAGTTAATTATGGAAGGTGGGAAAAGTCTTTGCTTTGTAATCAGATATAAACTGAATTAAACTCCAGATTAAAGATAGTTTTATTTTATATTGTGCTCTATTTAGAAATATATGTTTAAGCAAAATTGTACACAAATATTTTTAGTTCATTTTTTTTATCAATTTATAGAAAATTACCTGACTTTTTCTTCTAGGATTGTGCTGGTGTTATATTATACTGTGCTGAAAAAGCTACACAAATGGGACTGGAAGCTATACAGTGCTTAGGTATACTTTTTACTCATTATTATTATCTAAAACTTATCAAATACATTTTTAAAACTATGATTTTAGTATATACTTTTAAATGCGTAAATGCATAAAGTCCATATGAGATGTTCTACTTTTTTCAGGTGGTAATGGATATATAAATGATTATCCAACTGGTAGATTACTTCGAGATGCAAAACTGTATGAAATTGGTGCTGGAACAAGTGAGATTCGACGAATGATTATTGGAAGAGCTTTGAATAGTGAATATAAATAATTGAACTGTAAGTATAATTTAGACAAGTATCAAAGGGAATTTTCAAAACAAAATCCTTCTTATCTTCTAACTTTATGGATATTTTTTCATTTCGAAGGACCGTTGGCAACAGTTAAATTACTTTTGCCAAATCGCTACTAAAAAAAAAATCGCCAACAGGTGACTTTTTTTACTGAAACGGAAAAGTATTATTTTATTCCAAGAGCCATTAGCAAGAATTAAATTATTTTCACCAAATCGTCAACAGTTTGGCATTTTTTTTTACAGCCCTTGGAAACAGAAAAGCACTGCTTTATCATAATTAATTTCTTTTAAACATTAGAGTATCTCATTCTTAATTATATATCTTATTTTAAATGCTAGCATCTCCTCAATATAATTTTTTATTTGAAAAAAAATCTGAAAAAATTGCATACAACTTGTGATTTTCTTCAACTGGCGAAAATCAGACTAGACAAATACAATTCTGTATCATTTAGAAAATAGTACTTTATATATTTTTTAAAGAATGATAAGCAATTTTTCATTTATTAGATTTAAACAGAGTGTGGTTGAAATGGCATCACATGACACTGTCAGTAATGATCAAATAGATCACTGGAAAATTTTGACTGAACCTACATTGCATTCTATGGTCAAGGGAGCAATTAAAAACATAAACATCATATTTTTACCGAATGTTTTGAACCATTTTGATTTTTAATTTCCTTCATTTCACCACACCTTCATAAACACACTTAATCTATTATATTTTTTAACTGAAATTAAACATCTAAAGAAAAAATTGGCCCACAAAGTCTCAAAACAAGAGTAGAATTGAGCTTATTTCTCAAAACACTGATTCCTTGCAGTAAAATAAATCCTATAGAAAAGTTTTTTTTTTTTAATATCTCTAGGAGTTTTAGAATATGTATAAACACAGATTAAATATGAATTTTGTCCACTTTCGAGACTTGTCTATCTTCATTGTATTGTTATAATCTGAATGTGTATCATATAAATGAACATATTCTTGCACAAGAAATTTTATGGCTTTACCTATTTTATAACTTTGGTCTCTCTCCCTTTGAAAAATGCATTATTGTTTGAGTGGAATGATGCAAATTTATTCTGAATCAACAGTTTAACACACAAAATTGCTTGTGTGTTAAAGAAACTATTAAACAAACTGTAGATTGATATAATGGACATTGAATTAAAAGATGTGAAACTGGTAAAGTTCCCAAAAGTGTTGTATTCATGTTATGCCCAAAACTAATGGTGTTGACTGAATTATTCCTGATTGTTTAGTATTTGTTGCAATTAAATCAAAATGATATTGGTCAAGTACCACTGACAGCAAAGCATGAAATTTTTATTTAATAAATGAAATCATTCAAGGCTTGACATTTTATGTGGACATTTTAAAATCGCCTGCATATCTTAAGTGTAGCTGTAATTAACTTTTACAACTGTTTTGTATCAATAAAAAATTTTGAATTGCTATCTTTTTAATGTAAAAGTGACAAATTGGTTTTAAAAAGTAATTTTGCTTTTTATATTCTTATATACCAGGTGATCCAAAAGTCAGGACGAACTTTAAAAATGAATATTTCGAAAACAAGGATAAAAAGATACAGTTTGCACTAAACAGATGGCAAAGCCACTAGGTTTTGTGTGGCAATGAAATAAAAATAGTTCTGTTTCAATCAAAAGATGGCACTATAATTTTATTCCTCCAAAGAATGATTTACAAAAGAAAAAATGTTGACAACTTTCATGTCAGCTTAATTACAGATAAATGTTCAATGTGCGTACATCATGCAAAAGTACAGCTTGGATTTAAGTCACCACACCATTCATAGTATTTAGTAGCATTTCTTGCATTATGGCAGACACATTTTGGCAGGTGGCATCTTTCAGTGTTGCTGGTTGGTTGCATTATACCTTCGACTTCAAGAGTTCCCACAGCCAAAAGTCACAGGGTGTCAAATTGGAAGATCTTGCAGGCCATGTGTCATTATCAACTGATAATGTAACTTTCCCCAAATATTGAGTATAGCAGGCGTTGCACAGGCAGAGCAACATGAGATGGGGCTCCATCATGCATAAAAGTGACTGTTTGGAGTGCCTGTTGCACTTGCAGTTCAGGAATAATGTTGTTCTGCATCAGTGCTACATATAGCTCACCAGTAGTAGAAACTGTTTTGAAACCCATCTGTGTGACTTCTTTGAAAAAATAGTGTGTGACTAGTGTGAAATCTGTGTGACTTCTTTCAATTTGAAACCAGCATAATTGGTCCATTTTTTCTCCTCACTAGACTGCCATTAAAGGCTGTTACAAAGGTTCCTCAACTAATGCATGAGGATTTTCTGTGGCCCACACTCAACAATTGTGGGTGTTAACAGCTCCAGAGAGAGTGAAATGCATTTCATCTGTCCAAAGTGCACTGTGAAGCCAGTCATGCTGTTATTCCATCTTATTGAATACCAAATTTGCAAAATCTTGGTGAATAGTCAAAGTCAGGAGATTTCAGTTCTTGGTTATGTTGCAACTTATAGGAATATTGTTTCAGAGTTATTTGCAATGCACTCCAGACTCTTTCATATGACACTCCTGTATACCTCAAAAATTCTTGAGTGTTGCATTCCCCATATGCAGAAACCTCCAATATGCTGTGCATCATCTGCTCCACTGTTGTGGTAACAACAGTGGCAGCTGAGGGACGTCGACTTCTTGGAGGTGACAGCAAAGAACTTGTAGCTTCAAATTTCTTCATTTTATTCAATGTAGAAGACATTATTGGTCTCTTGCTGTTTCACATACCCTTCAAGTAGCAATATGCTCGCAATTCTGCTGTGGCACTTCCCGAATTCTTATTATACAGTTTAACTAAGAAGGCTTTCCCAACGATGGAAAGCATTTCGATGTATATAAACTTCGACTACTATTACCTGCTGCAGTTGCTCCTTTTTATATTGTTTGTTGCCTTGCATAATCTTACATCAGAAATCCAATAGCACCATCTGTTGTTCACCAACAGAACTATTTTTGTTTCATTGCCACACAAAACCCGGTTTCTTTTCCAGCCGTTTAGTGCAAACTGCATCTTTTTATCTTTATTTGTTTTAGAAATACTCATTTTTAAAGTTCGTCTTGACTTTTGGATCACCCAGTATACCAACTATATTATAATGCTTGATATATATATAATGTTATATTATTCTTTTTAGGAATTTGAAGAAATTAACCGAACAAATAAATCCTGACTTGAAAATCTTATTTTCGATATTTTTAAAATCTGTTGCTCATATTATATTTGCTGTTATGAAAAAAAAAATCACTTTAGAGTTTTATGACAATGAATTATACTATTTGTTTTTTGTAAAGATTAGCCAAATTTTGATGTTGTTAAAATGTATATTGTTAAATAAATATTTTATATTTTGCATTTATATTTCATGTTATAAATTTTCTTTATGGAAGATTGTTTTTATACATATATTATTTTTACTAAACAATCAAATTGAATTGCTTTCATTTTTGTAAAATAACAAATCTTTTAACTTTTTTCTTTTGGCTTTTTTTCTTGGTTGAGAAAATTTTCTCTGGATTTAATGTTTACTGATAATTTCAGTTGCAATACATCATAGGGTTTTTTTTTAAATATATTTCAATATTTATCCTGTACAAGATTAATTATTAGAATTTCTTTTTATAGGTGTATTTATTATTTTAATTTTTTTTAATATTCTTTCTTATTTATCAGGAAAACTCACTTTTCTCTTATTGATTAATAGAATTGTATATGTTAGTGATTGGAAGTTCAAAAAAAAAGTTTCGTAAAGGTTTATAAAAAAAGTTTTTACCAAATTGAAACTTAGTCAATATTCAAAATATAATTCTGCTAAAAGAAAGGCAAAGAACTATATCTTTTTTTTTTTTTTTCTTCTGCTAATTCATCTTTCCCAAAGCATGTGAAGTTTGATGCTGCTAGACAGAAAGATGGGGGGGAGGAATCAACAATGGATTGTGTTGTTGTTCTAAAGTTTAAACCACTTTCATTATTTCATCCAACTATACAATTGCTTGCTTTTCTGCCATTATTGAAAGTTAAACAAGGTAGATTTTATTTAATATGTGTTAGATTGATGCAACACCATGAAATTTATAAGATAGATGAATCGTATATTCACATTTTTAATAGCACCATAATCTGGTCATAGGTCTGCTGTCCATTAGAAAGTTCCATGTACTCAGTGAGCAAACATTTATTAGGCAATTAAAATAACACAACTTTATTGTTTGATAATCTTGCGACTTCATGTAAAAGAAGTTGTATCATAACAATTTAACAGAAATTAAAAAGTAATATACTCTGAACCAGCTAGTCACTAAAAGTTACTATTTATAAAATATAGAAACATAAGTTGTATTTGTTGTTTGCTTAAGAAAACTATGCCTATTAATTTTGGAGGATTTTATTCTGTAGGATAATGATACACAATACCTTTGAGGCTCTTTATTAGATGAGTTCTTAATTTTTTCTGACTTTGATATTTATTCAGCATTTGTGAATCATCGAATTTCATTTGAATTCAAAACGTGCCATGTTCCTATGTTTAACATATATGTTTCTTCATAAAAAATTAAATAGTTCATTCTACTGCATTCTTCATTTTATTTTTATTTTGGGAATTCACCAGATGAGGACATGTACAAAAGCACAAGGGATTTCTGTATCAAGAATCAGAATTCCCCCTTATATGAGTCTCTCCTTATGTATGTATATGAGTTTGTTGTTGCTCTGTAGGTCTAACCATATTACCCATCACATTTGGCACAGATATACTTTAGAAGATGGAAATAGCTTCGTAGAATTTTTATTCTTCTCTTTTTTGAAATTTTAACTAAAGAATAAATTAAATATTATTTTTTTTTAATATTCCTATGTTTTTAAGGTTTAAAAAAATTAACTTTTGACTGATATCAGTTTAGATGCTTTAAAATTCTTTAGCCTGGATTTAATTAATTTTTTAACATTTTTTAGGTATATTTTATAATATTTTCTTTGTTGCAAATGGATTCATTTTATCGCATATTTGATTGCTTATTTTCTTCCATTGTTGAAAGTTTAAAAAAAGATTCTGCGTAACATCTATGTACTCATTAGGATAATTTAAAGGGCAATGCTACTATATCACTAAATTTAACAAATGGATAAACTGAACATAATAGCACTATGATTTCATGAAAGTGATTTCCATTAGAAAAGTTCAAATATATAATAACCAGGACATATGTAAGCTTATTAAAATAATAGGGCTTTAATGCCTGGCAATTTGAGGGATCATGAGTACGAAATTAAAACGATATCTATATTATAAATTTAAACGATATCTATATTGTGTCAGCTGTCATCAGTGATGTGCAGTAATAAATTATGAACAGAGTTATGAAAACAGGATAATAATTATAAGTTATAAAAATAAAATATACATGCAATACTTAAAATACATAAACTTCTTACACTGGTAAGAAAAAGAGGTATTCTGCTGATGATTAGGTGTGTGTCCAAAGTCGTGTTACACCGGTGAAAAGATAACAATTACAATTTTTTTTAAAGATAGAATTTAAATAGCTATCAAAAGACTTGCTATTCAAACATAACTGTCCCATGCACATGTACTTGATACAAAAGAAGCTAAAGGCCTCACCAAAAAAACACCGAAATAAAATAAAAGCATAGAGAGAAAGAGAGGTATAGACAGTCACAGAAATAAGCAGCATAAACAGCTACAAGAAGAAAAATAATTGTAAAGGTGGCAAATGCCTGAGTCTTCAATTACTCTTTAGGAGGAGGGACACTACATAAAGAATAAAAGCTGAAGAAAGAGTAGGGGGGGTGGAAATAATTCAGAAGAAAATAAAGAAAGGAAAGTCCAGCTATATTTAACAATCTCTAAAATAGTCTATTGTAGCTCAAATCACTGATTTGGAATATATACCTTTCTAGCGAATTTCATTAAAAGTATAAAATTTATATAAAAACGTTTTGGTACTTTTCCATTATACCGGCGCAAATCTCTCCAAACAAACTTTTTGGCGACAGTACACTGTCGCCATTTTGACGCAGGCGACAAAGTGGCTGCGACTTTTTAAAAAAGTATAGCGGCAAAAGGTTATATTCCGGCGGCGGTATTCCGTTTGGCGTTGGCTGCATCATTATTGATGACTTTTCGTTTGCGCCGATATAATGGAAAAGTACCAACATTTTATATCAATTTAAAATTGTATGGAAGATTTGTTTATAAATAAACAACGGCTATGAATTTTATTCTAGTTTTTAGCTCTTAACGAACTATTGAATGAAACGAGTTTCGGATGGAAACAAACTGAAATCACTGTTAAGAATGAAGATGAATGTGTATACATTTGTTGGTGCTCTGCAAGTCAGGCTGTTTAAAGCTATCAAATTTAGCACATAAATATATTGTTGGTGGGAATGTATCTGGAACAATTTTTTAATTAATTAAAAATTAAGCAAAATTATATTGCTTTACAAACAATTTTTTTTTTTTCCTAATCTCCTACAATAGATTACATTGTTAACCTGAATTTTAAGCTGTTTTCGTTATGTCATTTTAAATATATGTATATATACACGAGTGAAAGCGAAAAAATTATCTTTTATCAATATGCTGCCATCAGATTGACAAAATCTCAAATTAAAAGATAAACTATTATTGAAAATCAAACATATAAAAATGTAATTTTCAGCAAAAGTCTGTATGAACTGAAATAAATATAAAATATGTTTTTTTTTTCTTAAAAGAAAATGTAAAGAAATATTTTTATAACTTTTACATTATTATTAATTAAATAAATCATCTTTATTTCATACAAATATGGTTTAATATATACATTTTTCAGACCCAATGACTCATTTGCGAAGCGATAATAATAAAAATACATCTATAAAGAGGGTTAAAGAAGTAAATAATTACATAGTATGCAACATGAGTGTATAAATGCTTTAATAATTCAAGAATTTTTAGTTTTTATCTAGATTCTCTGCTCTGCGAATCCTATTTAACAGACAATACTTTAAATAAAATGAGATAAACTTCAATCAACTAAATCAGTCTCTTTAAAACTGACTGATTTATGAATATATAAATATCAATATTCAATAAAAATGAGTAATTTTAACATCGACAATTCCAAAGATGATTCGCGTCCAGTGGGTCACAAGACTGACTGACCTAAGAATGAAAACTTCATAAGTCGTTTGAAAGTTGAAATGACGAGAATATTTCGTAGAATATGATTTCTTAAAACTAAAAGATGTTTAAAATTTAGACTTAATAAATTTTTGAATTATATTTATAAACCAAAATAAAATATTGTTATTTGCATCATTTAATTCTTTTGAGAGTAAAACAAAAAAAAAAACAGAATTTTAAGATGAGTGTAAAATTATTCTGTAGTATACATAACGATTTTCTTTTCAGTACTTATATATATATTTTAAATGCTTAGTTTCGGCAAAAATATGTTTTTATATTAATTTGCAATTTAAACATTTCTACTTTAATTTTAAGGATGAAATTTTGGGGATGCTGACAGATAATTAGAGAAACAAATAGTACATAACGGGCCTTTACTCAGGTAGTGCAACCTGCCGCACAATATTGTGCGATATTATATGACTAGCCGCCTTTGGCGACCAGCTGGTTCGCCATGAGTAAAGCGTTCTAAAATTTTCAATTAAATCACATATTCATTAGTCTTGAAGTAATTCCGGGCATTGATTGACCTGAAATTAATATTTTCTTTAAGATGATGGACGGAAAGTTCTAAAAGTACACCTTTTCCTAATAATATTCTTTACTTTTATAAATCAGTCAGTTTTAACCATCGGTTATGTTTCCTAAATATTAAAAAAAAAAAATTCGATGATGTTGCCAAAATATTAAATATGTTTTTTTTTAAAAAGTGAGAAAGGGAAAAAAAGTATTTAATTAATGATACAGATATTGCAAACGATTACATAAATATGCCATTAAGTCGGGAATTCAATGCATATCCTGTCTAAATTCAATCAGGTTTACCGTAAATAAAGAAGATTTATTGACTTAATGATAGAGATATTGCAAACGATTGTAGAAACCTTTGCTTTGCATTTATTTTTTAAAGGAAATATCATATTTTATATTTCTTTTATTTTATCCAGTCACGTGCTGAAAGTTGCATTTCTGTAGATTTATTTTGCGATGATAATTTTTTTTATTTGAACTTCCGGCATTCTTTTATTTTATCTAGTCACGTGCTAAAAAAACATGGTTAAAATATTTCTTTAAAAATTCGTTAAAAATAGAAGCTCAAGTTGTACATTAAAACACTGATACCATTAGAAGGCTAATTTTTTAATCTTTAAATTGATGTAAAAATCATGTTTATGCGATCATATTTTCGGAAGTTATAGCGGAAAAACGTCGAAATTTCGCTTAAATTTTAATTAATTAAAATTCTAATTAAAAATTCGAAAAAAGGGCTCCGAGGTGCACATTCCGGACCTCCAAGGTATATATGTACCAAATTTGGTAGCTGTAGGTCCAACGGTCTGGCCTGTAGAGCGCCAACACACACACACACATTGAGCTTTATTATAAGTATAGATAATGAACAATATCGCGAATATACATCATTGTCAAACAATATTTTTGTTCTACTAAGGTATAACTGCATGAATAAATTAAATGACTCTCCAAATTTGAACCTTAAAAATATTTTGATGAAGCAGCTATTAAAAGGCAAGTTACAAGAAGTATTTTATTGAAAATGACAAGTTACATAAAGTATTCAATTAACAATGGCGCTACATAAAGTATCTAAATGACAATTGTAAAGAGCATTAAGATAGGCGAACCGGCTGGCTGACAAAGGTGGCTAGTTGAAAAATAAATGGAGAAAATGGGTTATTTTATTAAAAGCGCGAGACGAAAAAAAAAAATCAAAATAATTTGTAAAACATAGCCAAGTATTTTAA
Organism: Argiope trifasciata; assembly: GCA_026543055.1. Taxonomy (NCBI): domain Eukaryota; kingdom Metazoa; phylum Arthropoda; class Arachnida; order Araneae; family Araneidae; genus Argiope; species Argiope trifasciata. The sequence continues at coordinate 3,247,828 of JAPMOQ010001652.1, forward strand.
AGTTACTCCAGGCAAACACAAAAATCTAATCTAATCTTCAACATATTGTTAAATATAAAATTGAAACTACTGTCATAACAATGTTGAAAACCTTGTTTAATAATATTATGTAACAATGTTGTTTATATTGTTACATTCACAATAAAATCTTCTGAATGATAATAAGCGTTGTAAAATATAGAATCTGCAGCATTTATTACGCAATATTATACTAAATTATTTTGTTCTCGACTTTCTTGAGAAAAATTTTCCTAAGGAATTACCAGAAACAACTTTGTAAATAAAACGAAATTTTAAGGTAAAATTCTTATTTTAGTTGCCAAAATTTTACATTAGTAATATTTTCAACATTTCTATTTTTCTTCAATATCCCAATAATTCTAAAATATTACAAAATATTTGGGAATTATTAAGAAGTATTTTGAATTTAGAAAATATTGAAAAGAGTATCAACAGTATGTAGATTTGACGAATATTTTCAGAATGGTTATTACGTAACCAATATCAAAAAGTCCCAAATACTAGTCATCAATATTTTTCAAATAAGGGTTAATTTGTAATAAGATTTCAAAAACGTAGCAACTTTTGAAAGCTTTTCTATCTTAATATTTTGGCGCAATTTCAAATTTTGTTTAAAAATGTCACTGTTTGTTTGTTTCGGAATTTTTTACGGAACCCTGAAAATTGCAGGATTTTGAACAATATTATGAAAACAATTTTGAAAATTCTACATTGAGTAATTTGAATAATATTGCGAAAACCTTATTGTAAATTCTACGTTTCTCGTTATTGGACAATATTGTGGCGGCAATACAATTGTAAATTCTATATTTAGCAATACTTTATAGCAGCTCATTTTTATGCATTTGTAGAAGGTGATGTTGGCTCGGAATAAATCGCGGGACCTTTGGGTCCAAAAGCCAGTAACATAACCACAGGGCAAAAGCGTGCTCATGTCCCGTAGATGTTATCTGTCTTATTAAGATATCCCCACAGACTCACTCTCCATTGAGCGGGTGAACGATATGCGTTGCTGTTGAGAGGTGATGAATTGGTTTGTTGAGTGAGAGATTGCTGTGGATAGCTGCTGTGTCTAAATGCGCCGTACCCATCTTTGTTTGGCGAGCGGAGAACTTTTTAGTCACGCCAAGCGTTATGTCGAGCGTGCGTGAATTGTTGCGCCAAGTGAGTCTGACGACTTTGTTTGCGGCTAGATGGCGCCACATCAGTTGCATGAAGCTCGAATGTTCATTTTACGAGGTCACTATTGTAGGAAGGTGAAATGTGCTCAGAATAGAACCCGGGACCTTTTTGGTTTGAAAGCCAGTAACATACCACTGGACAAAAGCATGCTCATGTTCCGTAGATGTTATCTGTCTTATTAAGATATCACCACACATTTTACCAAGACTAATCAAACAATCTAGGTATTTTAGTGGATAACTCAATTCCAATTCCTCGCTTTAATTTTTTTTAAACTTTGTTTTTTATAGAAAATATCTCAGCTTGCTTTTTATTTCTTTAACTAAATGAAACTGATTTTAGGAAATAAAAGAAATGTTATTGAAGAAAACGAAAATAAATAAATAAAATAAATGAAAAATAGCGGCGTGTATATACATATGCACGTCCTTACTTTTCGCTAATACTTCACTTTTACAACAAGTAAAATATACCTTCACTTCAAATTTTAATGT
>JAPMOQ010001652.1:3252770-3271310 GCA_026543055.1 Argiope trifasciata
ATATATTGCACTATATAGTGCAATTTAAAGAAAATGCCATATTCAATTGAATATTTTTTATTATCTTTAAATATAGTACAGTCCGAATGATAAGGTATTCTATAATCAAAGTATTGTTTTAAATACTTTATAATATTTTGGTATGTTTGAGAATATTTCAACATATGAAATACACGGCTGGGGGAATATTTAGTTAGTTGCGAACGAAATGTTACCAATCCATGTAGCCTACAGTATTGTACATGTGTAATATAAAATGTGCGAAAACAATATTTTTAAACAATATTGAAGCAGTGCCATATACAAGAATTTTATTATATTGGTCAATATTAAGTTCCAGTGTTGTACGACATAGTTTTCTCGATATTCGCAAAATTCGTTGCTATCAATACTCTAAAAATGAATTATAACTTATTATCTAATAGCTTAACTACTATAACTTAAAAATTGATTTTATTACTTTCTAGAAACTGAAATAAATAGTAAATAATTCAGCAAATCTCAATTATTTTTAACAACTGTTTTATTATTCATTTTTCATTAAAAAATGCAACTATTATCTAATATCGCTTTTTTACGAAACCTTTGCTTATATGACTTTTAAAAACCAAAAATTTTGCAATTGTTAAAAGATTGCAGAAATATGCACACAATATAAGGTATTAATGACTGATAAATGAACGTTGAAGTGACTGCATTTCTTGAACATATGCACAGCTGTGTTAGTTTCTGTCGATACTGCTACGTTCAGTGGTGACAGGGTGGTCGGCTGTATACAAGAAGAAGCTATGTTAGTCACGTGTTTGTGAATTACATGATTTAACTGCATTTAATGTTATTTTATATATTTAATACAAAACAATTTTTAAGAAATGAATTATGAATCGCAGGTGATTTTTTTCTCTTATTCAACACCATCTAATAATTGATTCAATATGTGAAAATAAAAAAGAATTAAAATCATCATCGAACTTTCAGATTAGTTAAGATAGTACAGAACCACAAGCAAGACGCCGGACAGCAAGCTTTGAGACGATACAAAAATGCGTGGCACATATCATTGAGATTAGATTGCATTTACTCAATTCAAGCCTTTCAATTACTTCATTGATCCGGAGCAAAAACTTCTGCTACTAATATTAACTTTTTTCGTTTAGCAAGGTATAGATTCTACCTTGGTTAAAAAACATTCTGTTAGTTGCTGTTGGTACGAAAGAGATAATGGACTTTCATTCTATAATATCTTAGTTTTCATAATAGCTTTTAATAATGAAACAAAAATTGACTTGTCTTAACTTGCCTTTTTTTTTAAAAAAAATTAATTAATGATAGAAAATAAAAGTTTAATACGTAAAGAAAAATTAGAGATATGAAATAAAAGAAAACAAATTATGTGTGGAAATAAAATTCAATGGTGAAAAATTCTCCAATGCGAACTTTTACTCTACATAAAATATGCCAAAATTATTATAGCTTAAGTGGATAATCAAAAAATTAGATTAAAAGTTTGATAAGAAATTCTTGTTTCACAAACGATATTATTTAATTTAGTTTCTTTTCATTTATTAGTAGAAAAGGATGCTATATACTATTAAAATGTTAAAGGCAAAACTTTTCTAAAAGAATTAATGTTAAATAAATAAAAATACCACATACCAATAAAATAAAATAAAAATGTTTTTCATTCTAAAGCCTCCATTAGATGGCAGCACGATGCATACTATTTTATTTTATTATATATTATATTTTTCATGTAAATTAGCTCTTTTTGATCACGTTTGTGACTTGATATTTTCTAGAGGCCCATGCATTATTCTGGTGCTCTAAAATTCCAGATTCGAACAACATTTTTTAAATTTTACTGTTTCTTCCCTATTAATCACCAAATTGCATGTCAAAGTTTATTTAATTAATATTTCACTAAATTTATTCTTATTAATAAAAAGATGATTGCTACACAATTCATTAAGATTAATAATTGCGCAAATTGGTTGATATAAAAAAAAGAGGAGCACATCGAAGTGGGAACCTACCACCCTCATCCGCACCGTAGATGGACACAAAATTGAACCCCTCTTCTACTATGATGTTTCCATTTTTTATTCCGATATATCTTGTAATAAATAATACGTCAACTTGGATTAGAGGGGTTTTTTTTTCTGCCACTTATAATTCGCATTGTCTCGTTTCTTATACGAGTGGGAGAAAGTAATAACTTATTAGAATGATCCTTTCCATTTCTAAACTTAAAGCAATTTAACCAATTAAGAATCATTTCAACCCTATTTCTACCAAGAGGTGTCAAAAGGCACTTTTTACATTTTAACATAAACTTAATCTCTAAGTTAATTGTAATTAAAAATATAGGATGTGGAGGAATGTAGATTATTATGATCTGTGCAAAAAGCAACAGGACTACAGGTTTTCAGGAATCTTTCTTTAATAACCACATCCACACACGGAACAAAGACAAGACATTCACGCGCTTAGCCTATCAGTACAATATCACATCTCATTCTGATTACACTCGCGATGCGCAGTGCATTATGGGATGGCATATGGGATAGCCTATCAGACATCGCCATCTAGTATCCAAAGGAGAAGATAAGAGTTATATAATTGCTACAATTGTAATTTAATTAGAGCAGATGGAAAATGTCTTTATATTTTGATGAATGGATTGGATGTAAGAAAACTTGTAATAGCTGCCAATCTTTTTGAATATATATATATATATATATATTCAAAAAGATTGGCAGCTTTTTTTTTTTATATATATATATATATATATATATATAATTTATTTATTTGGTTTTGAAGTAAATTTTTTAAAAAGAAATTGATTAAATATCGGGAGTTTAAAAAGAAATCTTGTTCAAAAATTATACCAAATTGACTAAATGAAACGGATAATGATGGAATCCTAAGTAATGATCTAGTCAGCTCGAATATCAAACTTCCCTTTTTTTTGGACGAATGTTTAAACATTCTTGGTCTATATTCCCTCAAAAGAAATATCAAAGACAAATAACAAGAAACTTCAAATGAATTAAAGCCCATTTCGAATCATTGGTGACAATGTTCATTTATTTGCTAAGGCCTAATGACAATCCTTCGCTTTGTTTATTGAATAGTTCTTCATTTATTGTTAAAACGTAGTACAATTATGTTGTTGTTACTTACGGCACTTTACAAGAGCAGGGACAGAAAGTTGTCAGCTATTTAAGTCTAAATGAGCGTCCCTTGTTTTTTCAGTAGCGCCAACTAGGAGTGCGACTTAGCTACTTCATGCCTCACATTCGCTTGCACAGCCCCCTTTTTACAGGGGGGCACATTCACACTACTCACAGATAGAACACAGAATAACAACCATACCCGAAGCGGGAAGCTCAGATTACAGGGAAGACACGCTACTCCTATGACAGGACGCCGGTATAGTAAAACTATAGTTGAATAATTCGAGTTAAATTTTGAAACATGGAATCAATACTAGTTGTCTTTTACAATTATTTATTGAAATAAATTATAGTACATAAAACTGATCGATAACATAACAACCCTTCACAACAATACATACATACTATACAGATGGAATCTATGGATATGGTGATCCACACTTTTCCAAAAAGAAAAAAAAATCATCCGTGACAATCACAGTGTTGACCATACAAATTATTACACAAAAAATGCACATATAAAATCTTTTCATATCCCAGTTCGAAAAATTTATATTATAGTATTGTAAACATCATTTACTGTTGTAAGCATGTTATTATAAGCAGTGTTACTGTTTTTTATTAGTTATTATTGAAAATGTCAATCGTTCATTTTTTCTTGGTTGATCATCGTATAAAATTTGAATAAGCAATCATTCATGTATTGTAATAATTTAGAATAAAAAACAGATTTGTCACTAAAAGTATTATTTTTATTACATTGTTAAAAATAATAATAAGATATATTAATAAATATTAATAATAATAATAATAAATATTAATAAGAATTGTTATTATTATTGTTGTTGTTAATTAGTTATTGAAATGATTCATTTGTTAATAACGTCTATAAAATTATGGTGAATTGTTATTCACATATAATAATTTTTTTACAAGCATTAGTACTTGACAGCTATTGAAAAGTATTATTATTAGTTCTCTGAGAAGCAAATTATTGTAATAATTATAGTTTTTTTATAACATTACTCATTAAGAATCAATTATGCTCTAGAATTTTACTAAACTCGTTAATAAAATACTAGAAAATAATTTTTTTTTTGTTATAAAATACTTTAGAATAAAACCAAACGGTAGTTATAAAGAAATATTATTATTAAATTTCTAAGAGTAAAAACTGTTAATATTTCGTTATATTTTTAAAATATTGATGAATTAACATTTTTCTTTAAAATGTGATATTATGAATCTACATATCTCTAATTTGCTATAAAAGTACACGAATAATGCTAATTACTGGTAAAAAGGTACAGGAAATAAAAGAGAAAGGGTAGAGAAATAAAAAACCAAGAGAATTTACAAAAGTGATACTCATATTTCTAATTTTGTACTAGGTGCAAATCGTTTCAAGTTAGTTTAGTAGTTTTTATTTTAAAATAAAAATGACTTTAAACGGATTTTTTTTATATAAATTGGATATATTCATAAAATATGCCTTATTTCTTCCCCCAAACTAGAACAATCATTAGTAAATGGTTATTTTTTAATTTTCAAGTAAGAAACATTTCAACTTGAAATAAATCATCTTCTTTCCCTAATAATATTTCGACATATAAATAAAAATCTTGATAAGATTGTCCACATTTTTTTAGCTACTAATTATTGATTTAATACAATGTATCAAAACATCACGCATTTCTTTTTCAAAACGACAAAAGCAAGATAAAGACATTTCGTTCTCTCAATGAGAGAGTGACTGTTAGATTTTTATGGCGCAATAATCAGATATGGGTATCTTTTCACAGAAAAAAACATTTTGGTTTCTTTCAAACAATATGTAAGCATTTCTTCTCCAACCATTAATTCGTTTTAAAAAAATGTTAGTTTCTTGGTTAACTCGAAGAAATGATGCTTATATAAAAAATTTTTATCTATGCCAAAAATAAGATGAAGCATTATTTCACATATAAAATTTTTTCCCCTGTTTATTCGGGTTATGAATTTACCCCAAAAAAGGATCTAATTGATTGATAAGCAACAAGCACGGGATTTTCAGACTTAGAAATCAGAAACTCCTTTCAAGTCATGCATGATACTTTTGAAGCTCTCCGATTGGTGGATGGGCGATTTGCAACGACCATCCCCTGGCAAAACGTTGTACACATGCTCTTCTGGAGGTTCACACTCTTGAATTTTGCCTTTCCTCAATTCCTCTTCTTGTATCAGTTGATACGTAGGAGACTGCTCAATGTTGGCAAGTTTCTTCCTTTCCATTAATTCAGTATTATTGATACTTAAAAAAACACGAAAGAATTAATTAAAAAATTTATAAAGAAATTAATATATCAAGCTAATATAATTGTCAAAACTAAGAATAAATTTATTAAAAAGGGGAAAAAAAGACGTCTGTAATTGATAAGAATTAAAACTATTCACACTCGAGAAATACTAAAACAAAAAAACAAAAAAATCTTCTCTTTACATAAAATCCAATTGGTTTGAAATATTTCATGAATTATTCCCTTTACATTGAAATTAATACTCTTTTTCTAGAAATGGACAGAGAGATAATAATTAAAGAATATGCGTTTATAAATCAGTCACAAAGAAAATATAAATTTAATCGCAAACCCATTAAATAAAATGCTATAAATATCGTTTAATGTGATCATTTGGGACATAAGAATTTTGATAATATCAGTGGATAATTATAAATGAATTGAGTAATCCCAACAATACTTTTATTGTATTAAAGGAAAAGAAAGAAAAAAAAACCCACTAACCTTGCAGTTATCTAATATTTTTTCAAAAATATTATATAATTAGAACTTATCGATAATTATTTCTTAACGATACATTTGTATATATGATTCGTACTAGTATTTTTTTAAAAAAAATTTCTATTAAATCTTTTTAACTTGTTTAATTTTTGTCCCTTTGGCGTCAAAATATTAAGTGCTTAACAGCTTAACTCATTTCGACCCTTGTTGGAGAGTTTTTTTAAATATATCCATTTTCATTAGGAATAATAAATTTTTATTATTTTTGCTCATAAAAGTACTACTATTTTTGAAAATTTTGAGGAAAAAGAGGAAAGTAAAGGAAGAGGCCATGATATTTTCAAATATGACCAAAAATTGCTTTGGGTGATTTTAGATAAACTTTTATGCCTGCTAAGAACATCAGGATTGTCTTTAAAACTCGACTCAATATCTTTTTTTAATCCTTTTTTTCTATCATATTTCAATTGCTGATAATTATGGCTGTTCACCATATTTGATAGCTCAACTATTTGTTTTAAAAAATGTAGAGTACTCTAGTCCAGACAAAGGAACATCATTGCATGGGAATGATAACTTTCAGATATTTCATTACGAGGGAAGTAAGAAATTCCATGAACATCAAGCGTTAATGCTTATGGGAAATAAAGGAACTCTGAACTAGCTATTTCAAAATCGATAACATTTAATTATAGAGAGATTCCACTAAATGAATATTTTTGTGCGCACTGAATACGCCAGTTAAGGATCTGAGGATTTTAGTAATATAAAGTGAATGATAATAGTAGCCGCGATCGTATTGAGAAGCATTCACTGTATTTGTTTAAATTATGGGGAACTGATTTATAAAGAAGGGGAAGGGCTAACATTTTCACCACTTATGAAAATGTCCTGAACTCATTCGCGAGTGTATATCATTTGTATTTTGTCTGGGACATTTTACAATCATTTTCTAATACCACAATTGTAACCAACAGCAAAAAGCAGTAGCATCTATGAATTATGATTTGATGGAGAATTCCCTCTTAAAACAGTTCTTTCTTTTCAACTGCAGGTCTTTCAACAAAATGGATTTGATGGAGAATTCCCTCTTAAAACGGTTCTTTTTTTTCAATTGTAGTTCTTTCAACAAAAGGTTTAGAAAAATTATTGCCACCCAGGGCCGGCCATCTGGAGTGCATAGCAGATGCTATGCACTCTGGCCCCGGGTCTGAAGTCCCCCACCATGATTAAGAATTAAAACAGTGTTCTGAACAATAATCATGTTATACATACTAAAAGCCTACAAGCTTGTTTCCATGTGGCTGGCTGAGCATCGACTCACGCCTTTATTAGGCAAAGACCGCAGTGATATCTATAAAAGTTCATTTGTGAATAAGGTAATCCCCATCAGACATGTTAAGACAGAGTAGCATGCCCAGCGCCCAGATGTCGAGGCAGAGGCTGGGTTCAAATGGACTTGTAAATCATCAGCTATCTACTTTTGTCTATATCTAATGTAATAGTTTTTTCAATCCTTTAGATTGCTAGTTACTAAATATAATAATAGCTGAATCCTCTATCAACAAATTAAAATTAAATAAAGGATTATCTTTGGTCAAGTATATGGTTACAATGCTTCAACGCTCTAGCTGTGCTAGGTACAAAAAAGAAATTGCAAAAATTGTAATTTTCCTGGAGTAATTAATAGCAAAAACAAAATCAGGTTTTATTAAATGCATACAATGTTCTTTTTTTTTTTTTTTGTTAAAAATTTAATACTCTAAAAGGTTTCTTGCATTTCCCCTTCATAGAGAAGACCGGCTTTGCTATCACCTGAGAAATTTTTAAACAGCGGGCGCTAGTAGACTCAACAATCAATCAAGAATTCCTGCTATTTCATGCTGATATCCATCAAAAGTGTAGAGGCCTAAAGCATTATTCGTTTTAAAGCCTATTTAGGAATTCATGAAGGATAATTTGACAATTTATTTCAGTTTAGAAACAAGCTAATATATTTAAAAATTTATTCGTAGCCTTTTTTTTTAAAAAACCCCTAATGTTTCTTTTTTGTGTGTGTGTGAGGGAAGGAAAGCCTATATCTCTAACAGAAATAACTTACTAACACAATATTAAACAGAAGCGAAAAAAGTTTTGTTTTTCATACTATATTTAGTTTAATAGTTTTACTGCAGAGCCAAGAGGTGACGACGAGGAGCTAAACATATGAAGTGACGCAGTTAAGAAAGGTACTAACAGTAAGGCTGAATTCGTCAACACAGTATGAATAGGGAACAGACAAACAATTTGTTGCATTCTATTGATTTTTTCCGTTAGTTCATTAACACTAAATAAAAAATCCATTGCATTGGGGTTTTTTGTGTATGTGTATTTATTAAATCGAGGTAATCAATACAAAATGGCAACAAAAGTAAAAATGAAAGGATTTCCAAGTTTAGAATTTTAGAAGCTGTGTTAATATTTAGTTTTCCTGACGCAATTAATTTATTTGTTTTGAAGTTACGCGAAGGAGATTACCTACGAACTCACATTTTGGGTTGATAAATGGTGATACACAAGAATGTATTATTATTATTATTATTATTTTTTTAAAGAAGCATTTGAAAGGGTACTTAATGTAATTAAAACGAAAATAGTTCTGCAGTTCAATGATGTAATAAAAATTACATAATAGAATTATGGTTGTAGAACAAATTTCCAAAATTGCATCCCAAAAGCTCTGTTTTCATGATGTAATATTACGTTCTCATTGATTGTAAGATAATTTTGATTAAGGTATAAAACGGTCAACTTAAACCAGTTAGAATGTGATATAATTAAAAAATATATGTGCAAAAACAGTACGGAATATAAATGAATTGTTTCAATTTTAAATTCCAATCCAATAAATGATATTGTCCCAATTTTTAAAAAATAACATACGCAAAAGAATTCTCACAAATATATGTTTTATTATATTGTTTCTTTAATTCAATTCATTATTTTCCGACTCAATTTGTGGTAAAAAAATAAAACTCTTACATTGTTGCCGAGCTTATTCAGCTTTAAATACATTTCAAGAAAATATTATGAGCATGTTAAATGAAGCCGATTTTTGATAATTGGAATTGTCCAAGGCCCACGTCCTTACGTAATTAAATGTTGATATGAATTTACACAAACCATTATTGAGGTATCATTGATGTATGTATCTGTAAAAAATGAAGCAAAAATATTGTCAGTAAAAGAGATCCAAGTGAAAAAGAAAGAAAAAAAAGTGAACCTGCTTCTATTATTTCAACATGTCATCTCTGAATTAGAAGAAGAAAAAAAAACAATACCGATGTATGCTCAGGGTACATGATATACAGACGGTACATCGAAATGTATGGCTATTTCTGTTTCTGAGATGCCGTTTTAAAATAACAAGATTAAGTTGGTTTTATTAATATCCCATTTGGAGGACACATTACGAGTATATTGGGACAAACCATTTTAACTCATGGTCAAATTACACTAGAGCTGACATTCCTCCTCCCTCCCCACCCAAATTTAGAGCTACACCAACGTGAAATTGTTTCACCTATGATGTCAGATTTAAAGTGGGCTGGATCCACAAATACGACGGATCTTTATAGGAATCAGGTTGCAAGCCTGGAGCTCGACATCCACAAAGCGGAAATTCATTCTAGACCACCGTACATGTTAACTCATTTTTCATTTCTTTTTTTTTTATCGAAGCATTTTTAGTATCTTTCATATTGATAACATATTCTTAAAATTTTTGATATCGTGTGTTTAGTTTAGTTAATTCAACGCTCCATTGTAAAACAGCACTAAGGCTAATTTGGGACGGACCTCGTCATTTTGAACCAAGGTCAGATGACAAGGCAGACACTTGAACTGGCACCCCCCTCCCCACAGCAGCGGGAGGACGTTTGGCCTGACAGATTTAACGTGCAAGAGACCCCCTTACATAACGATTCTTCGGTGGATTCGAGTCTCGAACCTACAACCTTCCGGTTCCAAAACCGAGACCTTACCACCAGGCCACCGCGGTCCTTTGATATCGTGCGTTCTTTTAGTCTATTTTTAAACGCATGCTGTTAATTCATTTACATTGTAAACTGTAATTTCATGACTCATTTACTTACGCAGCATGTTTCATGACCATCGTCTGCTCCGCTATGGTTTCCACGATGGCTTGATTCGAGTACATGTGGATTGGAGAGTTGTATTGCTTCAGGACGATCTGGTTTCCGTTGTAGACGCCAATATCGGGTGTTGGAGTTCTGCGAGGACTAGATACGTTGGAAGAGGTGTGGGCTGCTTCGAATATAGCTTCTTGAACCTGAAAATTATTCATACAAGAAGATTATTAAGTGTTTTGATATCAAGTGAGTAAACTTTTTAAGTAAAATTATTCAGATTATGGCATTCCAATGTACGATAATCTAAATTTTTCATCGGCTTTCTTTTCCACATTACTATCTTTGTCTTCTTGCCATCTCCATCTTCATTCCCCTCCTCTCCTGGGCACCATCATTTCCTCTTTCACCAGAACATGTTCGATTATTTCGTTTTCATCAATGAAGAATGCTACAGGAACACAACTAATTTCAACTGCTCAAGCCTATACTCGCTCTTCACATTAAGAGTTTTATTTCATAGTCTTAAATGTTTGATTTAAATTTTTACCTTCAAAAATGCCATTGTTATCATGTGAGAGCATGATGTTGTTCGTTAAGAATTCTTTTTCAAGCCAAAAATGGCGTTGGCAGAAAAATAAAAAGTATGATTCATTGGAACTCACAAATTGTAAGATTTTTTTGATCGGAATTATAAATCTGAGAAAATATTCAATATCTCGGAAGTTTCATATTAGTTATTGAATCAAAAGCATCTCATCAAGTTTTATTAAAAATATATAGATCATGGTGCGAAGTTCAATCCCTTTTTTTCAAAATGATTTTTATGTTTCAATTTATTAATGTATTTCATGAAAGGAGTGATGATTTAAACATTCGATTGTTGTCCTCAAAATTCTTATTGTCAAAGAAAATTATTCTCAAACGATGAACTTGAAATTTGTAATAGCAGATCTCAATTTTTAAAAAATATTATTGGCTACGAGAAGTTTTACTATGTTTTGAAAAAATCATATAATTTTAAAATTATTAACTTCTAAAATATTAATTTTTATTATTACAAATATTTATTCTTTAAAAAAACTGGAGTAGAATTACCAAATAATATATGAAATAAGATTTTTAGGAAATGTAAAAATCAGCAAATTATTCTAAAAGAACGAAACTTAGAAAAAAAAATGGCATGTTTCTTTTTTATTAATTTAATTACGGATTCATAATAGATTTAAAATATATCTCAAGTGAACAAAAGTAAGAACAGGGAATTATAAAAATTGTTTTTCGTTTATATTACCGTTATTATTGAAAGGGATATTTATAGTTTCATAGATATATAGCATTTTCCAAATAATTCATTTACAGTTGGAAAATATGTATATTTTGAAACAAATGCTTTCATTTGAAGAATTAAAAACAAGTTTCCAAAGAATTTAGTTTGCTGTTGGTATCTATTATTATTATTATTATTTTACATTTTTAAAAACAGAATTACTGAGCACATATACAAAGGTTTTAATAGTTTTTATGTTATTCATTTAACTAGAAATTTAGCACGTAATTTGGAAAGAAAAAAAGTAATGCTGTCTTGTCACTGTCTGTTTGAAGGTATTACAACGTTTTGAAATTGTTAGAAATAACGTAGTCCTTACCTTAGAAAGCATGAAGGGGTCTCCTATACGACCCCCAACATTTGGAGGAGTGTTCGTTCTCCTGCTTAGAGGATCAAATCGAAGGTAGGAACCGGTTGGGATATCTTTGGTCACTTTCGCACCAGGCAGGATGAGAGGTATTGAACGGTATGGCTAAACAAGACAAAGAAAGAAGAATCATAAACTATCGCAACAGTTAGTGAAGTTTGACACCAGATCAAAGTAAGTAAATTAGATTCATTATTCTAAATGTTACCTTGATCAAATTTATTTTATCATCAAGACAAAAAGTAAAATCCTTGACCTAGATGAAGATTATTTTCGATCTATAAAAACCCCACACCAAGAGAGACTTCTGAAAAATGTACCGCGCGCATTTTTAATATAGAGCTTTTTATAAATGGGTTTAGTTTAGTTTAGTTATATTAACGTCCCGTTTAAAGCAACACGAGTGCTATTTTGGGACGGACCTCGTAATTTTGAACCACGGTCAGATGACGAGGACGACACCTGAAGTGGTACCCCCCTCTCCACACCACACCAGCGGGAGGTGGTGTGGTGTGGAGAGGGGGGTGCGGGGGTGACAGATTTAACGTGCAAGAGACCCCCTCACACGACGGATCTTCGGTGGAATCGTTTTATAAATGGGAGCGTGCTCACTAATTAAGTACCTTATATGATGCTGTTAAACAATTGAATTTGTTATTCTCATTTTTGATGTATTTCGAAGAGAATGATTATTTTATCGATAAATTCATTATTTCCCATGTTATTACTTTGAATGCACGCTGTTATTTCTATTACAGTTATTACTCACACAAAATACACTAGGAATACATATATAAATGTATATCTTTATACATTTCCATTACATGAATAAATTCATCAACGCCTAGCTACGCAACATTAATTTTTTGAAAACATTTACCAATCCAGGCAATGTAAGCATAATAGTGCATGAATGTTGATCAGCGAAATTTCGAATATCTCCATTGATGTATCTAGATATTGTGTCATTTATCATGCAACAAAACCTTTATTATTATTCTGTGTGCCTTTGCTTTTACTTTGTGTCTCTGTTACTTGTCAGCGGAATTTGGGACTTTGCTTTTCTATTCTTATGGGGTTTTTTTTCTCTCCCCTCCAAGTTTGTACATGATTTCAAAAACATCCTGCTTTTGCATTTGTAATTTTTTTTACTACTATTTGGAAATGTTTAATATTATCATTAATACAATTTATATTGATACAAAGTCCTTCACGAAAACTCGCCAGGGATAAGAATTCTCTTTAAGATTCCTTCAATTTGAAAAGCATATCTTTGTATTTTACACATAGTATGATGGAATAAGATTGTCATACAAAAATATGTTAATCATATTTACTCATTTAATCAGTCAAGGCAACAGAGATTATATCATAAAAGTAATTTAATGTCTTCGAATTGCTGTTGGTTGATTGGTAAGAATTAATTTCTCTCTATTATGGGAATGTATAAAGCATTTATTATTGCTAAGTTCTGTTGTTACTTCTTTTTTGAGTGATTATAAATATCTCTACTCGGGCAACGAAAGAATATGCTTATTGGAATAAGTTGCTAATACAGACTACTATCAATAGTTCCCGGCATTTCTCTTACATAAGTTACTCTTAATGTGATAAACTGGTGGTTATGTGTAATTACAGGCGATTATTCATTATTGCTTTTATCAATTTTCTAAAAAAAGGACTTATGAATAATCACAGAGTTGGAGATTTTATAAACTAATCGGTAAATTTGATAAATATTCAATAATCTATCACATTTATCAAGTTAGTGGTGAAAATGAATAAAAACCAGTAATCATACATAATTACCGAGTTGGAGATTTCATAAACTACCAGGAAAATTTTATAAATATTCAATAATCTATCCATTTAAAAAGTTAGTGATGAAAATGAATAAAAATCAATAATTATACATAATTAGCGAGTTGGGGATTTCATAAACTAGAGAAAATTTGATAAATATTCAATAACCTATCATATTTACCGTTTAATGACGATTTTGAATAATTACCGGTCACTATACATAGTCATCAAGTTGAGGCTTCTATAAACTAACTTGTAAATTTGGTAAATATTCAATAATCTGACACATTTTACATTTAATAATAATTATAAATAATTACCGAATGGGAGATTTCATAAACTAGCAGGAAAATTTGATAAATATTTAATAACATATCATATTTACCAAGTTTAGTGGCAATTTTAATTATCACCGGTAATTATACATAATGACCAAGTTGGAGCTTTTATAAATTAACCTGTAAATCTGATAAATGCTCAATAACCTATCATATTTACCTAGTGGCGATTTTGAATAATCACTGGTAATTATATCTAATCACGAAGTTGGAGCTTTTATAAACTAACCAATAAATTTGATAAATATTCAATATTCTATCACATTTACTAAGTTTAGTGGTAATTATGAATAACCACAGGCAATTATACATAATTGCCGAGTTCAGGATTTCAGGAACCAACCTGTAAATTTGACAAATATTCAATAATCTATCACATTTCCCAAATTTAGTGGTAATTATACATAATTACCGGATTAATCATTTTACCCTCACATAAACATTTCGTTTTCAAAACCATGACGGAGATTAATTCTGAACATATCACAATTCACCATAATGAAATGCATGAACCATCATTCTGAACATAAGCAAATCGATGCTGATCGCTCACCTGGTTTGTGATGTTATCTTTCTCCGTGTCGCTGCTCGTGGTGCTGGTGTAGGACTCGGTGGAGCAGCGCCTCTGACGCTGCTGGTTTCCGAAGTTTGTGGTGGGCAGGGGCTTGAAGAGGAATGCGTTGCCGTTGACGGCGGGGCGGCCGGCTTGGGGCACGGGCGAGGTAGGCGAGGAATAAGCTGCCGGCGACGTGGGGCTGAGGGAAACAGAGCAGGAACATTCATATAGAAGTATATTGGGGATTTATATTACTTTGATGAGATTTAATATGCATTTTTATTAATCATGTTTCAAGACAGTAAGATGGAATTTTGTAATGAGATCTCGATGTACAATTGTATAGTTAAGCGTTCGTTTTATATTACAGTGCTTTCCAAAAATAAATAGCCTTTTTCATTTTAGTTAAATTTTTATTCTATTAAGTGGCACCATCTGGCAGCGAAATTGAGAGAAAATCTTTTAAAATTTTGGTAATTTTTATATGAAGGGATTGAGAAATATTTATATTACTGATTAAAAAGTTGGAAATAGTAAAAAAGAAAAGTTTTTGGAAGGGCTTTTATTAGTGTATTAAAGAAAGAAAACCTATATTTTAAATAAAAAAATATAAAGGTTAAATAAAAATTGTAAAACTGCGAGACGCGGAAAACAAAGCAATGATTAATGTAACATGAAAAAGAAAACAAAACATACATTAACATTAAAATTAATTCTACAAGTAATATTCAAATTTGCTTGCGTATTTTTCACTTTTTTTAGAATTACGTTTTGAAGTTTGTATTTTTATTAAAAAACAATTTTATTTTACAAACAAAAGCCTGTTTTAAAAAATATATATATTTCATATATATCATTTAATTAATTAGAGCTGCGCAAGTGGGAATAAATTAAAATAAACATATTTTGAAATATATTTGTTTATGAAAAAAAAAATGAACGGAAATTTTGAAGCTATATTTTTCTAGATTTAATTAGTTTGTTAACTAAAACAGACTTGAGTAAAAAGATAAATTACTCAATTGAAAGAATAAATCATACTTTCAATCTTATAATACATTTCAGGAAGTAATTCATATGGTTTGTAATTCAATATAAGTATTAAGTACTTGTCGAATTTTCAGTTTATAATACGCAGTAATATTTAATTGTGCTCTTTGATAAATTTGAAACATTTATCATACAAATCTCTATCCGAGTAAAACATTTAAGGGGAAACTTATTAACTTATTGAACTTTTTTTAATGAACCAAATTTTCAGAAAAGGTATTGAAAGATACAAATTACGGTTTTTGATTTGGATTTGATTTCAAATTTATTGTAAAATTACTTGAAATACATTCTTTATTTTAGAAAATATTTCTTTTATCTCATTAAATCATTCGTATTTTTCATTATCATATTTTCAAAAGTTTGACAAAAAAATAGCTTGTATTAAAAAAATTACTAAAGCATTTATTTAACTGAACATATAATGTATATATGAATTGACTTAAAAGTTAGTTACACAATTTCTTTTAAGCACACAAGTTAGTTACACAATTTCTTTTTTTTTTTTTTTTCTATTTAAAGCAATCATTTTTGGAAAAGCATTTTTTGTATTTTGTCTGTTTTTAAATTTTTTCCCGCGTAGAATCATCATTGCTTTAGCATGAATTACTTGGGTGTATTAGCTAAAATATTGATGGATGCTTCACATTATTTTGTATTCATGTATGCAAATTAAGCCTTCTTTGTTTTTTTGGAGAAAACTAACCCCTCCCCTACCTTTAAAACAATATTTTTTACATTGATACTGGTAAATAGCTCAATGGATCAAATTATTTTAAATTCTTAAACTACTATCTGATGCAGAATTAGAACTCCACACTTCACATAATGTAAACGTGTGGCTTTTTTTTAAACTTTCTCGTATACTCTCTAATAAACTTGTAATATCGAAAAACTGCTTACATGACAGTGGTTTGCAATAGTTACGAAATATTAACTTTTGGTTTAATTCTTGGCGATTAATCTCTAGTATGCGTTAAAAGCATCCAAATATTGAATTTGCTTTTTAGAGATATTTTTCCTAAATATCTATAAAAAGCTAATTTTTTCTTTTTCAAATATCGAAATAGAAATTTGACACAAAATTGCACTTATATTCACAAAACCCTATACCAAATTTAATATATTTATGTCATTGCATTTTTGAACTATCGCGTTTACATGTTTCTTAAAGTAGAGACCGATAGATGACCAACAATTTGTTTGATTTAGTTCTAAATTTAACAAGTGTCTCCATTATAAATGTTAAATTTGTGTGCAGAATTTTATCTACCAAGCTGTTTTCTTAATGTAAGTATCATATTAATTTATATTCGGACAATCGGACAGACAGACTTGTTCTGAAAACATTTTAGTCAAATTTTGATAGAAATCTGCAAATTTGATACAAAGACCGAATACGAAATTTCAATTATCTAGCCTAAAACACTTTTGAGTTATATATGTCATAGACAGATAGACATGTTTTTGATAGAGATAGCTCAGAGAGGTTTAAAACGGGTAAATTAAACAAAATCTCAATTTCGAATTTGTTGACAATTACCACATAACAAGAAATTTTCTTTACTTAGACCAGACTTAATTTTATTTTCGATTGAAAAGCAGTTTTCACTTCGAGTGCGTTTTAAAACTAAACTTGTTCATCTCCTTTGTTCCCTATTCTTCGAGAAAAGTCATTATAATTTTTTTTTTCAAACAGCATACCTTCGCAAACAATTATTCCAGTTTGAGGGATTTCAAAATGACGCAGCATTGTTTCAGGAAACGAATATATTTAGCTCGTTTCGAAATTCTGTAACTGACAGAATGAGAGAAGACGAATTTTGCAGGAAATAAATCATTTTGTCATCCATCAGAATCTTCGGAAACCCGGAATTCGAAAATAGAGCGTGTTTTCTTAAAACTGGCTTTTGGCGTTTTAAGTTCCCCCCGATATATTTTTCTTAGCTGTTTTCCCATTTTTCCATTTTACAGTAAAATCACTGAAATTTAAAGCAGTTTGAAATTGGTTTATAAGGCTCATATTCTGAATGAAATATTAGATTTCTAAAATAAAAAATAATCAGTTGAATTTGTTTGATTCGAGCGTTACCTTATTTGTTTATAATAGAGTCAAAATATTGTCTAGAACTCGAATTTTCTCACCATTTTGAAGTCAAAATAAAATTTTATGAAAAATATTTGATTTCTGAATTATTATCGTTTATTAAATATATCTATACACCAAAAACAGTAATAACTATTTTTTAAAGCTCTTAATTTGCTTGACAATTTCATCGCCCTATAATGTACTCATTTAAAAAAATGATAACGCTTTTATCCATTTTTTTAGAAAAAAAGCTTTAAAATTTTCAAGTATACTACTTAATTTGAAATTTTATTTTACAGTTAGCCGTCTTTGGCAACGATTTCTGAGGATATCAGTTGCATTTAATTTCAAAGAAAACGCTTAAACATAACTTTATGTTCAAGATTTCATGAATTTATCAGACATCACAGAAGTGTTATTTTAACTGTTTTTTCGTTGTGCATACAAAGTATCCTAATAAGCCAAGACCCATCACATCAAACTATAAAAACGTAAGTGTCAATTCTAGTTTTCTTGATTCTTAATAACTTCACATTCTTATTTCTCATATAAAGTTCACAAATATTGAATAAAATTTTTCTTTCTTATGTTTCAATAATGGAAGAAAATCAGGTGATTAAATATTTACCGAGCATAATAATAATCTTTTCCACAAATCCTTTTCTAATTACCCATTTAATTAACAATCTCGAAATTTTTATTAAAGCTTCTTTTGTGTTTAATAATATTTGAGGGCAAAATGTACAAAAATTTTTGGATTTCAATACAATATGGATTTCTAAAATATGTCTCAAAATTATTTCTTCAATACGGATTTCTAAAGCATGTCTCAAAATTATTTCTTCAATATGGATTTCTAAAGTATGTCTCAAAATTATTTCTTCAATATGGATTTCTAAAGTATGTCTCAAAATTATTTCTTCAATA
>JAPMOQ010001652.1:3299335-3316234 GCA_026543055.1 Argiope trifasciata
AGTATTATAGATAGATTATAGATAGTATTAGTAAGATAGATAGTATTAGAGAAATATTTTGGTCTCTTTTGGCTCGTTTGTTTTTCTCTTGTGTCGTAGACTGACGTATCTCTACACTTCATGCTTATACAAAAATTATGCCACCCGTGTAGGTGTGTGTGACTTACGGAATAACACACACACATGCACGCGTGTGTGTGTGTTTGTATTTACTCAATCGTACACGAATTCATTCAAGATATAGACCCGAGAGAGTAAATTAATATTTAACAGAAAGTAATCTCTTCTCTTATATAATAGCTCTTTAAACCTTATGTGAAAGTTAGATTATAAACGCACCAACATTTTTTATTAACGATGAGTTTTCTTTTTCTCTTGGAGACAAATAATATTTGCTTATTTTGAAAAAGAAATTATTCAGCCACTTTCGCTTGAAACGAACGAGAAACAAAACCCCTTTGACATCGACATGGAAGTAAAGGCTAGAATGAAATATAAAAAAGGTAGTTGAAAATTCCATGCCAGCATGAATTTCAGTTTTTCTTTACTTTCATTCTGAAACTATTCACTATGTTTTTAACAGCATATCTTTCGCAAATTTAAAAACCCTTTAATGAAGAATAATTTCTGAGCAAATTATAGACTTCAGAAATCAAAGAGTTGAAATGGATTTCATCGAACTATATGTATATAAAAGCCGGTTGAAATAGTTAAGAGACAATATGTGAAAGTGGAAATCGCATTTTTTTTTTTTTTAAAGAAGTTTCAATTTTTTTTCTCAAGCGTCTGTTTGGCAAGCATTTCGATGCGTTGCTGTCTTGAAGACATTAGATATCTTCATTTTTTGTCCTTGCACTTTTGCAGACATCACCAATTCTTCATCCAAAATTCCAATTTGGATCGTGACAAAGCGAAACACCAACAACTTGAAATAATTAATCTTCAAGAAGAAAGAAATTATCTCATTTCAAAATCACAAATAATAGCAATCTAGTAATTTGCTCATCAACGATAATATTTCCATTTTTACTCTCACGATAAACAAAAGAACATTATGATGAGAAATCTTTAAAGATTTTATTCCAAAACAGCATAGTTGAATTAATTCCTATTTGTCAGGATGGAAATCATCAAATACTTCTTAAGAAATAATTATTAAATTGAGACTTCCATCATAGATATAATCTCAGATTGTGTAAGTAAATTACTTTTAAGTGATCTCATTCAAGCCACGAGCGCGTCCTTTAAGTACTGATAGTTTTTTAGCACCTTTCTCCTTTAGCTAAAAATAATTGTGAGAACGAGCCAAAGTCAACAAATGATCTACTAGGCACTTTACTAATTCTTACAACAAGCGGCACAGGACTCAGATCAAGCGTTGCCAAATAAACAAGAAAGACCTCACTAAACTCAAGCACCATGTTAGAAGACAGATATTAGTACAGTGACTAAAATCAGTCTGAATTTCTTTGATTGGTAAGAATACAGCATTTAATCAGAGATTTGAATTAAAAATAGGGCGATAGGAGGATATAAGAAAATTATTTCTGGATTAATTTAATTTTTACTTTCTTGCGTGTTGAAATTATTAAAAAAAGTTCAAAAGTTTTGGATGAGCCTTTACATTTTAAACCTCTCTGAATCCGAAAAATCTTCAATGGAATTTCAACCATTTGCATTTGGAAAAGTAATTTGATGCATAATTATTCAACTAATGCAAATATATGCTTATTGCTCTGAAAACTAAATATACGTAATTGTTTTAGGTTGAATTTCTTTGAAAAATTAATCTATATCTGTTTACTATTCTGTAGGCATTGTCAACAATCGAAATTGAAAAATAAATAAATAAGAAGTCAAAATGATCCACCGTCTTGAGTGAGAGGCACCTTTCGAGTGCAAAATATTAAAAAGTACCAGACTGTATAAAAAGTCATGCCAAAGGAATTCAGACTTTAATTTACGGATTTGAATTCAAAATAGGATTCTAGAAGGATATAAAAAGATTAGATCTGGATTGATTTAGTTTTTATCTTCTCTGACCATTGGAATTGTATATAAAAAATATATATGTCTTGAGATTTGAATGAACCTTTACGTTTTATTTATCTCCGAATCCGAAACAATTTACAACGGAACGGAACAAACAACAAACGGAATTACAAAAAGTACCCAAATGTCTGAAACGTCATGTAAAAGAAATTAAAACAGGTTTTAGTATAGTGATTAAAATCTGTTTGAATTTTTCTGATTGAATTAAATTTTGACTTTAATTAACCGATAGATTTTTAATGAGGCAATAAGAGGATATAAGAAAATTAGTACAGGATCAATTTAATTTTTATCTTTCTACACATTATGTAAAAGAACTCAACCTTGAGATCTGGATGAATCTTTTTTTTCAGATCCCTGAATCTGAAAAGACTTCAATGGAATTTGAAAAAGTATCAGACTGTCTACAATCCCATATCAGAGGAATTTAGACTTCAATTAACAGATTTGAAAAACATTATAATGATGTAAGAACATTAGTTTTCGATTAATTTAATTTTTATCTTCCTACACTTTGAAATTATATTTTTAAAATCGACCTTGAAATTTGCATGAACTTTTACGTTTAAGATCTCTATGAATCTGTAAACGCTTCGCTGCAATATGAAAAAGGGTCTGTCTGTAAAAGGGATAACATAAAAATGGAACAAAGAAGACGAATGAAATTTGGAACGTTGCCTAGATTTCAAATCTGTAACATGTCCATTAATTTTTGGGTGAATCTGTCAGCGACAACATGGCATGAATATTAGGCTTAACACCAAAAGAAAATGAACTAGTCATATTATATTTGGCTTATGATTTCTCAAACAGTATTTTAGGTCGCTTGCATTTCGGATTTACATTTCAGATCTCTCTGTCTCTGAATAAGTGTCTGCCTATTTAAAATACCATATCCTAGGAATTCAGATTTTAATTAAAGATTTGAGTTAAAAAGAAGACATTAAAATAATAAAAGAAAACTAGTATTGATTAATTTAATTTTTGCTTTCTTACAAATTGAAATTATAAATAAAAAAGAAAGAAAAAATGAAATATTCTATTGCAAATTTCAAGTTATCACGAGAGAATTTTTTTTAATCACTTAATTACATTAATACGCATGCGTCAACTTTTAAAAAATACGATGCTTTTTTTTTCTTTCGAGATTGACAAGAAATCCCTTTTTTTTCAGCCAAGAAAATTTAAAAAAAAAGAAGAAGAAGAAGCTAGAATCCGGTTTAAGACGGTTTGAAATTTACGATTAAATGCGTATGCGTAAACTCTAAAAGAAACGATATATTTTTCTTGTTTCCGAGATTGATGAGAATTCCAAAACTTTCTTTGCCAGCCAATAAAAAACTGAAAACGAAAATTGCCGTTTATGCTTTATTCATTGTCTACACGATTTCGAACTACAAAACTCCCTAACCAAAACACCATCATGTTTTCACAAATTAGAATTCTACGTTTCGAAGCTGAATAACGAGCGATTTGCAAATGATAACTATTTACCAATAAATTGTTAAACATATTAATTTATATAAAATTTTTATGAAAGCAATATTTCTAGAAACGCAAACTGCCATTTTCTAATTTCTGATATCATAATGGATTAATCTTAAAACAGGAGTTAAATCCTTCAATGCTTCCCACTGAAGAATGAATGAAGTAATATTTCCCTAATGGGGGAAAGAAAAATACTTTTATCAAAACTGTTATTAAACGCGAGTGAAGTTTTTTTAGCATATTCTAAAAATTAAATTATTTAATTTATCCGAAAAAATATATTCCATGAAATAGCAGCTAGATGTCATAGTTCAACCTATTATACATGCATCTGCTGTCAAAGAAACAGGCATAATATTAAAGCAATACTAAAAAAGCAGATCAACCTTTTAAAAACGCATCAGCTTTCAAAGAA
Organism: Argiope trifasciata; assembly: GCA_026543055.1. Taxonomy (NCBI): domain Eukaryota; kingdom Metazoa; phylum Arthropoda; class Arachnida; order Araneae; family Araneidae; genus Argiope; species Argiope trifasciata. Next base: position 3,303,291 of record JAPMOQ010001652.1, read on the forward strand.
GCATACATAAAAATGATGCAGTTCTGGTAGAGTCAGGCAAAAAAATATATGTGATTAAAAGATGTTGTTGAATATTACCATTTATGCTGTATTCATTGCCTACTTGATTTCAAGTTTCAATTATTCTTTGTCTTCAATTATTCAAAAACTCCTAATGAAAGCAATATCATGGGCTCCCTTGATAAAAAAAAAAGACTTTGAGACTTCGATAAAACTTTTTGTTTTAGATATCTCTGAATCCGAAAACGCTTATCTGGAATCTGAAATAGAATCCGTCTGTCTAAATGGGATAATATAAAAATGGAACAAAGAAGAAGAATGAAATTTGGCGTGTGGCCTGAACATCAAACATTTTCGTTAATTTTGGGGTGAAACCATCAGCGACCGTGCGGCATAAATATTAGGCATAGCACCCCCCAAAAAAAAATCCTCGGCAAATGGAATTTGACTTATGTTTTTTCAAACATAATTTTAAATCTCTCTCATCTTGGATGACATTATCTGTTCGTGTTGTATATGAAACTCAAAATGGCAGGTAGCTAGAATGAAATTTTTTTTTAGTATTTTTAAACCTAAAATTATGCTTGAATTTCGGATGTAATCGGTTAAAGCAAGAAGTATAGAAAACACTTCCGCTGATTTTTATTGTTATCGATTTTATTACATGAAAGAGAGGTCAATTTTTACGTCAAACGAATAAAATTAACTACCATCAATATTTGAAGCGTATCAGCTAAATTGATTTCATATTTTATCTGTTCGCTTTGGAAGAAAATTAAAAAATAATCCAAAGAAATGGAACTTGTATAATACTCAAGCTATTAACACTTCAGACAAATAAGTTGACCGCAAAGACAACTTCAATGTATTAAAAATTTTTAAATTTAGATTTCAATAAATTTCATTTAAATCGTGTTTGTGGCAAAGATTAATGAATTCGTTAAATTGCTTCTTATTGATAATATTAAGAAAATTTTGAAGAAAAATCAAATTCCAAATAATATTTTAAAGAAAATTATCGAAGGATTAAAAAAAAGCGTGGAAGAATTTTTTATGGATATATTAAAACATTTTTTTTAAAAAATTAACAAAATATCAAATGATAAACATTCCTTTCACATGCTTGGCATTATTTCGAGAATAAATCAAAAGGAAAAAAAACAAAACAAAATAAAATGATAAGACTTCAAAATATTTCTAATGGTAGGTACATGTCAGAAGAAAGAAAATTTTGAAAAGCAAACCGCTCTTTTCATCGTGCATTTCTAAAATTTTTGTAATATATTTTTACAAATATTACTGAAAAGATCAGTAGCGTTTAAAAATTGGCAAACTAAAATTTTGCATCACTGTTTAATTAACTTGCTCGATTTCGCCATTGATTGAAACTAACTTTATTTAGGATGAAACAAATTTAAAATGATTCATTTAGAACATGTCTATTACCGAAATTTACTCAAAATGGACAAAATTATCAGAATATTGGTATGTTGATCACTAACCATGGTAAAGAAAGCAACATTAGTAGCAAGAATGAAAATTATTTGAGATTTACTTCGATAATAAAATATATTGCTGAAAATAGGGCTAAAATATTTTTTTAATTAATTGAAAACCAAGAAAAAATTATATGACAAAAAACTGCAATAATTAAAACTGTAATTTTTAAAAAAATTATGTAGAAGCATTTTTATGCTTCTAATATTTAAGGAAGTTAAAGTGGGAAAAATGCCTTATATCTCTTAATTTAAATTATAATTAAAATGTTTAAATAATCACCCCAAAAGGCATTTCTCTGCCTTCTAAAATATGTGCAAATTTGATAAATTTAAATAAACTAATCTAGCCCATGGAATTTTAACTTCCACAACAGAAAAATAGAAATTTTGTACAAAATAGAGAACTACATAACATTATCTAGGCATATTCGGACATTATTTTCAAATATATGAAATATCTCTCAAATGCTACATTTTGAATACTTATGCTAGATGAATTATAAATAATATAATCTATACTTATAATAAAGCTCAATGCGTTTGTGTGCGTGTGTGTGTGTTGGCGCTCTACAGGCCAGACCGTTAGACCTACAGCTACCAAATTCTGTACATGTATACCTTGGAGGTCGGGAATGTGCACCTCGGAGCCCTTTTTTCGAATTTTTAATTAGAATTTGAATTAATTAAAATTTAAGCAAAATTTCGTCGTTTTTCCGCTATAACTTCCGAAAATATAATCGGACAAACATGATTTTATCAATTTAAAGATTAAAAAAATAGCTTTCTAATGGTAGTGTTTTAATGTATAACTCAAGCTTCTATTTTTAACTAATTTTTAAAGAAATATTTTAACCATGTTTTTTTAGCACGTGACTGGATAAAATAAAATAAAACAATGACGGAAGTTCAAATAATAAAAAAATACTATCATCGTAAATCAAATCTAAAGAAACACAACGTTCAGCACGTGACTGGAAAAAATAACATAAATATAAAATGTGATATCTTCTAAAAAAATAAATGCAAGGCAAAGGATTCTATGATCGTTTGCAATATCTATATCATTAATTCCATAAATTATCTTTATTTACTGTAAACCTGGTTGAATTTAGACAGGATATGCATTGAAATCCCGACTTAATGGCATATTTCTTTAATCGTTTGCAATATCTGTATTATTAATTGAATAATTTTTTCTCTATCTTTAAAAAACATATTTAACATTTTGGCAATATCATCGAAAAAAACATTTTTAATATTTTGGAAGCATAATTAATAAATTGTCAGAGCATTAAACGCAAAAGTTTTTCCGAATAAATTTACCGACTCTTTAACTACTAATTACGGAATCTTTTAACTATTTCTTAAATTTTGGCTAATGAATATGTGATTTAATGAAAAATTTTAGAATGCATTACTCATGGCAAACCAGCTGGTCGCCAAAGGCGGCTAGTTGTAAAAAAATAAATATCACAAAATCAGAAACAATGATTTCAATTTTTGATTTGTTGCACGCATAGATAAAGCAAATCAATAATTTTATTTGTATAGATAAATAGGATTCCGCATTTTTTGGTTATACAAGACGTATGGAACTCCATCGACTGATTTCAGACATTACTGAACACGTCAATACAAGCAACTAATAAGAAACGGGCATAAAAACTCAGACAGAACCAATAAATTAAAAGTGAATGAAGAAGAAGAAAAGGTTGCACCTGATAAAGCATACAATAAAGATTTATAATTTCTCAACATTACAAAATTACAATTATGAAGGTAACAACATTTTAAGTCGGGCGTGATGTGTCAGGTAAAAAAATTCGTAAGTACGATGCTGCATCAACGCTTACCCAGGTAGCACAGTCTGTTGCACTATATTGTACAATATTGTTTGATATGATACAATATTAAACAATATTCCACTATATTAAACAATATTGCGAACTTTGATCAATATCGTACAATATTTGTGTGCTGCTAGGGTAAGCCTTTAGAGTAGTCAGACATATATTTAAAGCTCGAAATTTACAAAGGATTAATCATATAAAGTAGTACAAACTCCTTGTTATTTTTAGAATTGCGTTGTATTGATATAGCAAATTTGTATTCCATTAAATTTGAATAATATACAGCAGCACCTTTTTTTAAAATTTAATCCGCTCTCAAAGAAGCTACTCTAGTGGTTGAACTTAGCAACATCAAATTATGCTGCAGATGTCTTGACGTGAACACTATCCCTTGAAGTTTATTAAGTGGAATTCAGGATTACTCTAAAGTTCTATTTAATAGTATGCGTTTTAAAATTATGCATTTTTATACATAGAAATTGTGGGAATAAATTTATTTTAATGGGAAATCTTGTAATACATCTCCATAAAAATCAGAAAAGTTATAGATTTTATTCAACAAAGCATTTTGCCATTCTATGATCTTGGTTAAAAAGATTTATTTCCTTTTATTTTTTATTTAAAAATAAATTTATTATAAATTCAGTAATATCTATGCCACAATATTTAATGCCTAATTGCAATGTCTTCGAATTTAATATTTGTATAGATTTTTTCAATGCCAGGCAGGCAGATGTTTCCAAATTTTAGATTAAATGAGATTTTCAGCAATCAATGAGAACTCTTTTTATTCCATAGCCTTAAGTTTTACTAGTAATATCAGAATCCACACCATATACATATTTTTGACAATAATGAGAAAATATTTCAATAAAAATCAAATAATTTTCTGATTTTAAAAATTTGTAACGTTATATAAACATTAATACTAAAAGTATATCGTATTATAACAGTACAAAATTGAAATAAAAGTTGTCGATTCGGATGATAATTTTGCATCTTTTGCTTAGTATTTCTGGGAAGATTTTAAAACTTTTCAAGGATTGCTTATTTTTTATCTGATGATTATCTGTATTAAAGACATTTTCATATTCACAGTAAAAATAATGCAATATGTAATGAGCAATGAAAAAAAAGATATTTTTTAATTTCAAAATTTATCAAAAGTTGAGAAAAACGGTTTTTAAAAGTGCACTTCTTTTAGAGCTGTTCAAAAAAAAACCAAAAAACAAAAAAAAAAAAAACAATTTTTTTAAAAGTTATTTACTACTCTTCAATCTTACAAACCATTAAGAAAAATATAATGCAATCTTGAAATCTTTCCTTTCTCCATTGCACTACAAGATGGCACTACTTGTATGGAATCAAAATTTAATCAAATTAATTAAATGATTATTAAAGTTATAAAAATATAGAATTAATGTATTTTTCATTGATCTCTCATTCATAAATGCACACAATTTCAAAACTGCTATTCCTCAAAAAGTAAAGAAAAAAATCGCTTAAAACATTTAATTTTAGTAAACAAACAATTCCCCTTAATTTAATGTCCAGAGTAATTCGTTACAAATTCATGATGATAAATAAGTGCATTTATAAAATTTTGAACCAACAATAATCAAGATCGAATATTATATTTTCGGGTCGGTATAAACTGAGCAAGCCCGCCTTATTTTTATGAATGAAACATTCGAGGATTCTGATGAGGCTCGTATGATAAACATCACGGAAGAGACACTGGCGAATTTCCTGCGGAATTCCAAGAGTGGCATTTTTCCAAGCCATTCTTCTATTTCTGACAGGTAGCGCACCTTAGTTAAATATATGTCATTGTCTTTACCATGTTGATCTTACGAAAGGAGGAAAGTGTCTCTCGCGCCTTTTTCTAATGCCACAACCTTTGCTTGCGGGTTAACCCAGACGTTGAATCTCAAGGTCGTGTTTGCCTTAAGAAGTGATAATGGAATCTAACCGTTATGTTGTTATTTGCGAAGTACACGAACGACACGAATATTTGTATTTGTATAAGTATAGGAACATTGGGCACAAGGATTTCCAGTAACAACACAAAATTGTGGAAAATAACAGCTATTAGGATTTTTATGAAAATTTCTGCAGTGTTTTACCGATTCTTTGATGCATTTTTTATTCAATAAGTCTTTGTCGCGGTGCGTTTAAGGCTAAACGGTACTGTAAAGCTCTGTCATGCTGAAAACAAAATCACGTTTTCTGTCATGTGGCGAAGAACAACATTGCTTTAATCAATGCGCTTTATCTAGTGGTTATATCGCGCTTTATAATCGCTGCAAAATAATTATCTAAAACGCTCTAATAAAAATTCTTACATAATGAAATGAGCATATATTTTATATTCGTCAGATTATTTGAAGATGATCGAAGTTTACTGAAATCGAAATGGATGTATTTCGAAGTTTTCTACAAAAGATTGCTATACAAATTCTATCGTAAATATTTTCTGGCAATATAAAACGTGAATCTTTTAAAAAATCACGAAGAGTAATTAAATATTCTATGAGAGAATTTTACATTAATGTAAAATTTAATGCATCGATGATACATAATTTAAAAAGTAAATTATATTAATTAATTAAAGTAATATATAACAGTTACTGTTTCCCTTTCTCTTTCAAAATTAATCATCTCAATATCGTCAAATATGATTTTTGTGTAATAAAGCTATCATAATATGACGATCCAAAGTTTAATTCAACATTGAGACATTAATTTGTCAGTTAAAATACAAATTACAAAACATGAACTAAAGTAATCCTCACTCCATAAACGAATAACAATAACTTAGAATTATAGAAGAATAACTTAGAAGATACAATTTGAAAATTGTTAAAAGAAACTCTTTTATAAATATTTTTTAATGAATTTTCTATTTTTCTTGTAACAAATATAAAAAAACAGCAATTAGTCATTATTTAATTCAAAAATTATTTTTACGATAATGCAAATGAAATTATTCATTATATTTGTAAGAACAATTCTTTTAGGGAAAAAAATATGGAATTCATTTTAATTACATTGCACTGATAAATAATAAATATACATAGTATTGGTGAAGGAATAAATGAAATAATTGCTGTTTAATAAGTTACAGTTTTCTTCTAAAAACGGCTTATGTCAAAGAAAGATTTACATAATTCTTAAAGACTATTTCCAATTAATTCCGATAAATTTCAGCGGTTTTATTATGAGATTTTTAAAATATAAGGAAATCTCTTATACCTGCCAATTTAAATTGAGGCAAAAGAATTTTGGGTATCTTCGAAAGAATATTGTAAGTAATTAGGATTTTTCTTCCCACGCTCTGAGTGTGAGAACTACTGAAATTAGCAGTTTTACAGAACGCGTGCAGAATTTATTAAATAAAAAGAAGGAGAATTGGATTATGAAATAATAGAACTTTTTATAATGAAGTTAATATGGATTAAATTGAGATAAATATTAGAAAATTAATTAAAATTTAAATTAAATTAAGAGATACCATTTCACGATCGAGCGTGCACACACACACACACACACACACACACACACACACACATATATATATATATATATATATATATATAATATAAAATGGTAAGGGCAAGAAAACACTTTGGCTTAAATGAAAATTGGTAACAAAAAAGAAAAAAAAAATTCTACGATTTTCTGAGTGTAAAAGTGCCAACTTTGAAGCATACCTTAGACTAGAACAGTCGGTGAGCGTAACTGAATTTAAATGTTTTTCAACAAAATCTTGTATAAAAGAGAATCTGATGCAAAGGACAAAATTATGCGTATACATTTGAGATTTTAGCTAGTGGGAATGTGGATTGTACAGTGACCTGCTGTATCTTCTAGATTTATATGCGTCTTTGATGTTAATTTGCCGGCTATTGGTGAATTTTGTTGAAAGTCACATGACTTCTATTTAGCCCGCTCATGAATCTGACGAAAAAGGCCTTTGCAAAATTCTGGATGAGTAAGTATTATGACGATGACAAACACAATTGAGTCAGTTTACATGAACAGAAATAAAATAAAGACATCATTCTTATGAAATTTAGATGCTACTTGTACAATGTCTTACATTGAACTGATACGTCAGATTTTTTTTTCTTACGAAATAAACAAAGGACTAAGCATTTAAACTCATCGTTCCACAAGAATTACAAAATTATCATGTGATGCATGCATTTGATAAGTATTACGTAGGAATGAATTGAATCCTTTCAAAGTGTTTAACTCTTAAAATAGATTTGCACTTAATGCACAATGCAAAACACAATAGACATTTTGTTTAGCCGTTGGCAACTCATCGTCTTGTTCAGTCAAAGAGGAAGACAATATAAAACAATCCGTCAGCCTTCACACTTATAACCGGTATCTTCTTTTATTTTATTTTAATCAGGTATAAACTGTATAAGTCTTTTCAAAAAGTTAGCATCAGAAGTTTCGATTGCAGTGTACTGTATATATATATATATACACCTATCCCCCGATTTACACGGCACTCGGTTTACACGATTTCACTTTTACACGGTTTTTAAATTTGCACCGACCCAGAACGCACCACCGGATTTGCACCATACCAATCAGGAATAAAAGATTGAGAGTCTACGAAAGTGATAACAGTAACTAAGTTTCTGATTAAATTTTTTAATTTATATTTCTCGTTTCTATATGTAAAATGAATTACATAAATATACCTTATATTTTTGTTATTTTATAAATAGACAGTTATTTTTATGTTTTTAAGATATACTTAGTTTTATTTTACGTTGAAATAAATAACTGAATTATGCACATTTTAGTTTGTTTTCGATTTACACGGTTTTACGTATAAGAATCAACGATTTCGATTTACACGGTTTTCTAAGGAACCTATCTTCAGTGTAAATCGGGGGATAGGTGTATATATATATATATATATATATATATATGCATACTAGCTGAAACCAGATGCTTTACTGCCTCTGAAAAAATATTATTAATTGCAATCAATCAATAATTTGACAATGTTTTTTTGAAATAGGACGAATGGTACGACAGTATATGAAATACAAACGAACAAATATTCATTTCTATATAGTAGATTTGTGTATTCTCTTAGAATTATAAAACTTGTTGTTCTTTCAGAATGGTAATGAACGAAACTATTTATTGTATCTCGTGATATTTTTAATTTTCGTTCAGAATTCTCAAAATTATTGTTAGAAAATGGGATTAAAATATTTTCTTTTAAAATTCATTAAACATAGAACATATATTTATGCCACAGAATCGTTAATATAATTGATAAGATAATTTTTGAAAAATAAGGTGGTGCAAATTTATTTGTACTACAATATTTTTGGCAGTTAATGCGAAAAACGCTAACACTTAATTAAAATTAAAACCCCCATATTTGGTCACTCTGAAACTTACTCGCACAATCTGTAATTAAAATGGTACCTCTGAGAATGACTTGCATGACATTTGCATACTATAACTACAAATATTAACCTTTAACTTGGATTTAGCATTTTTACTGAATCTATAATCTCCTCGGCTTGTTATTTGGAGATTAATACTTTAAAAAGATGCGGTTGAGATTCGAATTTTTTTTTTTGAATTTTAGATAATTGCACTATTCCTATAACATCCCGTAGACGTAAGTAATAAACTGACCCAGTTTCATCGCAATCGGATGAATGGTTTAGGAAGGCATAAGAAACATACAGACAAACATCCATTTACATATTGTGTATATGTAAAAACAGATATTTGTTGCAGATAACGCTAAAACGCTGCAAACATCTTAATCGAGATCACAATACTAAAATGCTGCTTATAAAGTCGTCTGTGCGATCAAATGCTTTTTAACCGGCGTCCTGGCATAGAGGTAACGCGTCTTCTCCGTGATCTAGGCGTTCCGGGTTCGAGCATGGCTAAGCCATACTCGTGGGCCTAGTTGGTGCTTCTGAAAAAAACAAGAGATGCTCATTCGTCTTAAATTGCTAACAGATAGTTGGCGTTCGGCTTGTAAATTGCCATAAAACAAAACAACTAGACAGATATCCCACCTAGAAATGTCCCACTGACTGATATACCACCCAAATGACGAGTTATTTGGATATTGGCTTCGTAATTTTGAATTCAAATGAAATGCATAAACGGTTAAGTCTGAAATCACGAAATTTGAATCAGCAGTCTGTATTGCATTTCTAAAGCATTAAAGATAATATGAGAAAAAATTGAGTAGAGATGAAAATAAAATAATTCTTTTCTTTCTCAATCAATATTTTAAAATTTATTAAATTTTTTTCCTATTTTGGATACGAAATATAGAACTAGAAAAAACTGTAATCGCTAATGAATAGATCCTGATATTTTGATGTATCTCTAGGTTTTAGGTCTCCGTGATTCACGGAGTTATACACGGAAAAAGTAATACAAGCGACAAGAAATTCAGACTCGAAAACTTGAAATTTAAATGATTTTATGTTTAAAAGTAAAAATATTTTTTTAAATACTAAACCGATTTGTCAAATGATCCATTTCTGTAAATACAATAACTCAAAAAAGCTTTAAGAAAAACTGATAAAATAGGGTTTATGATTTTAGATGAATATATGATATTGAATATTTGTAGTATCATATTAAATTTTGAGCAAAATCTATTAAGAGGAAATCTGTATGTTATGCATGAATTCTCTAACTAAAAAGCACAGAGTTCGATGTACATAATTAGCATCTGAAAGGAAAATATGAATTAAATTTTGAATCAGATCTGCAATAGTTGTTGGTTTGCACTTTAGCATGCATATAAACGCAATCGCCCAAATCAGTGAAATTCAGTACGTTGTAATTATAGCTGTATGTCAAAATTTCGTTTAAATTGATAAGAAAAATAGCGACCAGACTCATTAAAAATGATTCACAACAAATATCAATATTTCGTAACTATTGCCCGCCAATGTTATGCAAAGCACTCGAAGTCTTACTCAAGATCCTAAATTTTAGGTGAGATGCGTGTGTGATAACATCTTTAAGAGTGATTAGGAGAAAATTTGGTGAGACCATTGATGATTTAATTATGCATCTAGTTATGGTACTTACAAATGAAATGTGGACGAATAAAATTTATGTTAAAAAATTATCCGACTTCAGATGTTATTTGCCTAAGGAACATCTGCTTATTCATTTGTGGGCAAGTTAATATTTTTAAAAAATCAATAAAATGCATAAAATTTGAATCATATTTTTATCATTTGTAAATATTTTACAAATGATTGAATTAGTTAAAAAGAAAGAGCACAATATAAGCACAAGCTTTCTGTCGCCACACTTGAAAGCAAAACAGAGAACAAGCTATATTGTTGAATATTCATTATAATTCATTTTCGAATAAGATATTTTAATATAATAAACTTAAAAAACATTTCATTCATTTTATTGTATTTGGAAAAACGTTTTCGATTTATCCATATCCTTCTGGGATTACAATTTGAATTTTTTAAATAATTTATTATTAATAAATTATTTAAATAATTTAAGTTTTTTATTTTCGAAAATCAACTAACCTTGCAGATGATGGATTTGCTTTGAAGATTTATTTTGAAACAGTATTTTAACTTTTTTGAATCAAGAGATAGGCATCTGTAACTATAAATGACAAATCACAAATTGGAAACGCCATTTCACAGTCAATCAGTACAGCGATATTATATTTATATTCTTTTTCTTAACAAAAACAGGAAGCTTTCCAAGTAATTTATGCGGTTATTAATATTAAATACTGATGTAAGCGATTTTTTCTCGTCTACCGTGAAAGCAGCAACATTATTAATGCTAAATGTTTCTCATTTTTATACTAATTACAAGATATATTGCTACTCTCAGATTATTTTCTTTCTTTCTTTTTTTTAAATAATAACGACTACACGTGCATTTTTCCTCAGAGGAAGCAAGAAAATTAGAAAAAATGTAGAAAGAATATAAAAACTGGAAATGCCACATTCCCTCTTATTTTTCACATACAATTTATGGAAAAATTAGCAAAAAAAGAATAGATATTAATGGAATTTCATATCCCACCCGCTTAAAATTAATGTGCTTAAATAAAATTAACGATAAGAAGGCGGAGTAGTTTTTAGGAATTTTATATCGACATCTTGAAAAAGTGATAGAAATGGTATTAACTTTCGCAAATACGTCTTTATATGTACTATTAGTCAAAGAAATATTTTTCAGAAAAATGCTCCTTTTTTTTAAATACATTCTTTTTCTTTTCTTATTATATTCAGGTCTATATATCTCATATATTTAAACAATTTGAGAAATACATGTTGATATGAAGAACTTTGGAAAGATATTACCCATATATGTTTCGAATCAAATACAAGCAATGAAATAAGGTATACTAAGAGTACACTATGTTTACCGATATACTTTTCTCCTAAATGACTCAGATTATAGACATAGTTAGACTGAGATATAAAACACTCATAATGTTAGCCACTTATAAATCATTATGGCCACTCAATTTCTAAGTATTACCGACAACATATCTTTCATTAAGACTGAAGTGGACCATGCTTGAAGTAATGCGTCTTCTTTTCTATCAGACAGATGATTTTTATCACCGTCTTATCTAATTATATAATGAGATAACATAAAATTAGCCTTTTTGAGAAAAACGCTTTGAAAAGAATATAGAAATGCTATTTGTTGTTGCATTTCTTAAATTATAGTATCTGAGAACAGTTAAGATCATTAGTATCATTTGTCAGCGGTTAAATACAATGCCGACTTCAAATAAATACCTTTGACCTCATTTAATCCAGAAAGGGTCACAAGTCATTAATTTCCCACACTTCAACGAAAAGCATCAATCATTCTCCACTTCAAACAAATTCGAAATATACTTAGACAGCATGCTTCAATAGGCCTCTAGTGTTTCATCATTAAATTTGTAAAAGCATATAGGTGGTATTAATAGCCGTTAAAAATTGTGTTCAACAATCATCAGTTTAATGATGGGATATTATCTTATTTTAAATATAATTTTGATTTAGTGTAACTGATTGATTTATTTTTCTATTTTCACTAAGCATATTCATCTTATTTAAAGAGCAAGGTGATTGAAAATTGTAAATTAACTTTTTATCTCAAATTTAGGAAAGATTATAACTACACAATTTAGACTGCGAAGGAAAGTATGCATCATAGGGAAAATCATGAAATTAAAAAAGGTTTAATCTCTCATCTTTACACATCTTTAATTTAAATTGTTATAGAACTAAATGATACTTATAAATTTCATCCATTATTGCATTTAAGATACAAAGATTTCATATTCCTATATGATTTAAAATATAATCTCTACATGGCCTATTTTTTCTTTTAATTTAAAAATTCCTCATAAATTTCTAATAACATTTTCACACTGACTAGAATCAAAACGCAGTTTTAAAATTCAAAAAACAGAAAAATAAATTGGAAATCTTATCAGAGTATAATTGAAACTGTGTGATATAAATTAAAATCCCGTCATATATATATATATATATATATATATATATATATATATATATATATA
>JAPMOQ010001652.1:3316244-3349905 GCA_026543055.1 Argiope trifasciata
ATATATATATATATATATATATATATATATATATATATATATATATAATATCATGTTGCCTTTGGAGAAGATTAACAGGTTATTTCTTAATCATGATTTGGCTGATAAAAACAATTTAACAAAGTTGGAATCAAAAGTATTTTTAAAGTTGGAAAGTGATAAACTGTAGAAAACAATTTCAACCCTTAAATGAAAACAGAACTTGAGTCCTGACATGGAACTAAATTAACAATTACTAGAGCAATTTATTTTGAAAGTGTTGAAAATATATTAAGATCATAAAAGCTTATTAAATATGATTTTTATTTATTAAATATATAAAAAAAGTATTACATATTTAAAAAAACTATATTAATTATTTATCCCACAATTTTTAAATTTTAATAGGAAGGAAATATTTTTGATAAAGTTGTCAGGCATTTAATTCTGTTCCCCATCATTTTTGTTTGTCAACAAAAATTTCTGTTAAATGACATGAAAATATTTAAGTTTTTACTTAATTCAATTTTAAACTCATGTAAAATAGCTTATGCTCATAAAGATTTTACAACAATTTATGGAATTCGACATTGCAAATCGTATACAGACAGAATCAATTTTGCAACTCTTTAATCTATCTATGTTTGCAGATAGCTCAGATAAGAGCCGAGATTTGAATTTTCAATTCTAGTTTAAGAACTGTTTTAGCTAAAATCTCTCTTTCATTTTAATGTAATAGTATTATATCATCCTAAAATGTTTTAGTTGTCAATATTATACTTCATTTAATTTTAATTACAATGTGGGTATGTCAGTACCACTTTATATCGTTCCATTCATTAACAATTACTTTATTTAAAAATATATAATTAATAATAAACTCAGTTTCACTCATTCTAGTACGCTAGCATTTTATTCTGGGAATAATCGAATAAACTACCCTTATCACCTTTATTTTAGTTTTAGCTTAATATTTATTTTGCGACATCAGAAATGAATTTTACAATATTAAACATATTCAGAAATTAAATAAAATAATAATTCCTTGAAATTGAAATATACTCCTTTTTGTACATTTATTTAACATAACTTACTTCATGTTTACAAAGTCAGAATTCTGCCTTTGATTTTTGATTCACTTCTTAATATGCCACAGTTCTAAAATTTGGTTATTCATTATGTTTTTGATGACAAGGCAAAATTTTAGTCTTTTCAATATCTAATTATTAGTTAACCGATTAATTTTAATTAGATATTGAAATCATACGATTAGCACCACCTTGTGCTGAATTTAAAAACAAAAACTGGCTTAGAATTTCATGGCATTTATCTTAATGAATTAGAAATTAAATATTTGAATTATTTCGATTGAAGATAAAATTAAATTAAATACAGTTTTAAATATTTTGAAAAAAAGTATTTGTCTTTTATCAAAAAAAAAACTCCCGCTTATTAGTGTTTTTTTTTTCTAAATTTATTATATTTTACTTATTTAAAACTTAATATATTTTATATATTTTACTTAATTTATGTTTAATCACTTATTAAATATTTGTCTTCTAGCAAAAAAAAAAAAAAACACATATAATGTTTTTATTTTTTTTTTGCTGAATTTATTATATTTTACTTATTTAACTTTTCTTATTTCAAAAAGTGTAAAAATATGAATATATAAATAAAAATGTGAAAATATAAAATGTATATATTACAGAAATATATTACTATTTATGTATATATTACTATTTCTGTAATATATACATTTTTTTCTGTTCCTTGTCCTGCCAGCTACATCAGCTGTTCACTATATGTTTAGTCAGCAGTCACTTTCTTGATTTCAGTCCAGAACCGAAAACAATGAACGACTCACATCCCCATCTTATGTTCACAAATAATTTTTTTCACAACTCGTTTTATTTTCATGGTCGTTCTCTTATCTCTTTAAAACGAATTAAATATAATTTTTCGATTTCTATTTCTCAAATCTCATGAATGAAAAATATATCATGGATCAGTACAGAAAATATTGTGTAGTTTCTAAAATTATGTAAGCTGTTGAAACAACATAAATATGTTCGAATTTTTTTAAAGTGAAAAAATATATATAAATACAACTTTTTATAATGGTTTTTTAATGTTTGTAATACCGTAAAAAAGTTAACTAGAGTAAAATTTTGTAAATTGAATTATATTTTCATTCAGTTCATATATATTGTAAATGTTAAGTTCTTTGGATATTTTCTAAAAAATTTTCGTTATGAAATGAAATTGAAAATGTAAAGCATCAAAGGGAAATCGTTACAATTATTCACGAATCTCTAATTGAATTAATTAATCAACCGCAGATATGTTTTTTAAAATAATCTGAATTATGAAAATGCAGCCAGAATATTTAGTGTTAATATCATATTTTGGTGTAAAGTTATTAATACTTTTACTCGAACAGGCAGAGCCATAAGGAGAGTATAATTTTTTAAAATTATTTTTTCATTTCAAAAATCGTTTTGAATAAATTATTAGCTATAGTTAGCATCTTGATCATGATACAACTTTATTGTCCCTTCATGATATTTCATTTGAAAAAATTGATATTAATGCACTAATGTTTTATCCCAATGGCATGCTACAAAACTCTTGTGAGCAGGGTCGTGATACTACCTACACTCGATCACTATGCCACTGCGAACAGGTATCTCAATTCTTTAAAAATTTTAATGAAAGATTTTTAAAAAAATAGTCTAATGAGAATTTTGAACAAAATAGATATCGTCAAATGGTTCTTAAACGTCAAATTTTATTGATATATTTATTTTCGAAACTTTAAACTATAAACCTTTCCGAATACGAATTTTTATTTATACCAAAAGGAGTACTATTTGAATTTTTTTAATAATGATACTTTGGATAGATATTTCGAGATTATGTTCCAGGAATTAAGGTATTTTTCTTAAAAATAACTTTTTATAACAAAAGCATTTTTATTCAGAAAAAAAAATTATCGAAATTTGCACTTTATAAAAATAAGTATAAAGGGAAATTAAGCCATTATTTTTAAATAATTATTTTTATACAGACTTATTAATTTTTATTTTTACAATTCATGCTTATAAAAGAATGTAAATATGAAAAATAATAGATCAGGACTAAAACTAATTTTTTATTAAATTTTTTTTTCTTATTTTTAACGATTAATATTTAAAATTATTTAAAATAAATCCAGCTTTTTTATCACTATTTGACTGAATATTTTGGACAGAAACAATCGTTTGATAGTTCTATTATAAATAAAATAATTCTTTTAAAATAAATGCCTATTTTATTCAATAGCAATTTACTCAATCTGCAATCATCAGTGTAATATGATCAAAAACAAGAATTTTTCGATAAAAATTGTATTTTTTATATTATTCAACATTGTAATTTATGTTTTTATTTTAAATGGGTTTTTTTAATAATCATTAGTAATTAACTGAATTTTCTATCAGATAGATTCAAAAATATTTAATCTAATGCTGTTAAGATTTATTTTGCATGATATCAAACAGTAACATTATATAATAACATTATTATTTGATAGATATTATATTTCATCATAGAATAAACCGATATTACTAATCAAAAATTATAATCCTTTAGGTAATTTTCAGTTTTTATTTAATGACGAAATGCAGTACATAAGCAGGTATGATTTTCAAGTTTTCAAAAATAGGTATTGAAACTTATCATAATTACTATAACTTAAACTTTATAAAATTTCAAAATTTAGACTTTATTATATTTTGTTTGAAATATGGAATAATGACACCAATCAAATCCTCAAAAAATTAAAATATCCAGAAATAATAAAAAAATGACAAAAATTCTGCTGATGTAGTAATTCGATCACCTTGTCTTTTAAGGAAAACCCTATCAGATGTCTCATTTTCCTGATCATCACTATTGTTCGAAAATATAAAATTCTTTTTTATATTTATTTTATCTTATATATTATGTAAATATTTAATGCTTACATACTATGTAAACACTTAATGCATATATATGTAAATATCTTAATGACAACGAACCACTTACTTTCTGGATTACGAGGGGCGTCCCTATATCCGCTCCCCCTGTCATCCTGAACCCCCAGGGGGTGCATTGTCCATCCCGGACGAGCTCCAAGGGCACCTGTTGATAGGCCATAGAGCCACCGGAGAGAAAAAAAAAACCTTCCTACTCTTTAGTGATCTTTCCCGAAGACGGATTTCGAGCCTGCTCGCCGAGAAGAGAGTTGAATTTGTGGAAGGTCAGAAGCCGGTGCTGAGAGATTTCTTGCTGTCAGCCTCGCGCGTCTGAAGCGAGAGAACAATATACAAGGGGAAACGGAAGACGATGTGTATAAATAGTAGCCAGCGACTCGAGTTCGTTTTCGAAATATTTGCTGTGCCGTTTTGCCTTTCGCTTTCTCTCTTTCTTTATTTTCTTCTGGTCTTCTTTGCAGCTTTGTTGTTGTTGTTGTTGTCGAAGCGCTCCTCGGATTATTCTTTCGTTTATTAATGAATCGGACTTGGTGCACATACATACAGAGAGGGTGATTGTTACCCCTGTGCAGTGCAATCGACGAAAGGGAGTCGATTAATGGGGTTGATTCAGAAGGGTTGTAATAAGGAAATGGAAGAGGATGAGAAAAAAAAAAGGGTGAAGAAATATGAGGAGCTGTAGGTGGAAAAGCAAATCGACAGTATGTATTTGAGATTGTTTGGAACTGATCATTATCACGTACCTTAATCGGCCAGGCTGTTATGTTGGACAAGGGCCAGGTTAATATTTGAGATAAAGCATTGCATTTTTATCAGTTCATTTTACCATCAAATTTGGAAACCGAAAAAAATCTTTAAATGTCGCCTATTTTTATTTTTATTCATTTTCTTATTTGTTTACAAAAATGGTTGGCATAAAACAAATCTTTCAATGAAATTAAAGCCTGTAATTGAGCCTCTATTTTCACGAGGTTTAAGTCGGACTACGCATCAAAAATAAGGCTCCAACGATGCTACTAAATATAGACAACTAAGTAATGAAACATCAAATATCTTCTGAATGTAAACCAATTAATATTTACTATAACAAGAAGAATTACACTATATACATTCTTAGTTAGGTCTCGGAATTTTTTGTTCAGAGAACTTCCACCAATTTAAAATTAGTTTGTCTAGTGCCATTCTATAAATGTCATTTTGTCACGATCATCTTCCAATGGTATTAGATTTATCAGTTTCTAAGAAACGTTTCAATGTTGAAAAAATATAGATGGAAATAATAAAACCAATTTAATAAAGCAAACACGCAATTCTAATATGTATACCAACATCTTTTACTTAGATCTTAAAAGTCTACCTTTTAAGAATTTCTCGTAGGAAATTCCACATTTATGAATAAAGACTACAGCAATGTACGATAATTTGAAATGAACTCATGTTACTTTAGTGTCCTTTTATTTTTTGAAAATTAAACTTTTATAGCAGTTTTTAATATGAAAAATAATGAATAAGGACAATTTAAATGAGAATTTAGCAAAATAACTTCATTATCAGAGCTTTGTAAAGCTTTTATTAAAACGTTGCTGTTATATTTTGTAATATTTTAAATTCATTAATGAAAAAAGGCTAATCTAATAAATTAAATTAATTTTCAGAGAAATTAAATAAATTATCAAATTCAGTGCCATTAAATAGTTCACCTTGACAGAAAATATTATCTTTATTTGTCTTTAACCCGTTAACTGTTACTACGTCTTCGTAAAATGCGTACCAAAATTGTCATAAACATATATATTATATAGATATAATAACTAACAGTAAATAAAATAATCAAAACAATTATTATAGAAATATAATAATTATTATTGAAAAAATAATAATAATAACGCAAAATATTGTGCTTTTACCATTGTCGAATATACTCGCCAAAAACAGTTAAATGGTTAAAATTTTTGAATTCGGAAAGTTTAAACACATTTTAATATACGACAAATCCTAGAAATATTAGTAATTTGTTTAGTTTAATGTATTTATAAATTTATTTCTTAATTAATGAAGTCATGTATGAATCATTCTAAACAAGTTAAAAATTCTTTTTTAAAGGTTTTTTTTAATATCTTGCTAACACCTGGAAAATAGTCAAAAACTTGATTATGAATGACCCTCTTTAAATATGTACTATAATCTTTTTAAAAAGATACAATTATTTTTATTAAAATATCCATTCAAAATATATTAAATAAAACTGCCTTCCTCCCTAGATATTGAGATAGCCCTCCAAGGCATTAAATGAAATTAGCTCTACTTTTGAAAGCTTCATAAATTTAGTCTTTCATAAAATACTTTAAAAAAATTCAAATCAAACCAATACTACGATATATTTAATCATCTTGAATTTTAATACATGAAAAAATATGATAAATATCTTTTGAGGTGACAGTACTTTTTTTTGAAAGAATAGTGAAAATCTGATTTACAACAAGGCCTTAAAAGAGCTTAATAATATACAAAGTAAATTTTCTTATTCTCAAGACTGCTTACATTGCAGCTGTTCGGAAACACTCATCTATTAGTCATTTTGGAATGGGGAAAAAAGACATCACTCTGACTAACGAGTTTAATTTCGCAATTCTAAGAAATGAGAGCGGAGAAATGCTCTTAAAATAATGACTTTTAGATGAATAGATCCTTTTTGCACGCAAATGTCATTATTTTCACTGTATCGCCGTTGAATAATAAAAAAGGCAACATCTTTTTTATTGTTAATATCACATAAGTTTTAGGACCTGTGTAATGTATGAAAAATTTTAAATGTGTAAAAGTATATCATTTAAACATTCGTCAATTAATTGTTTGGCCATTGTAAATATTGTTTTATAATACAATTGGTTATCAATTATTAATTTTATTTCAATTAATGAAATGTAATAATTTTTGATGGAGCGTATACTCTTTTAGTATTCAACAGTTATAATGGCAAAAAATTAAGATTTTTCTTTTGTGACTTTGTATTAATGTTTCAAATAGCAGAAAAATGATGAAAATAAAACAATTTCAGTAATATATAAAAGCTTCTTTAACCTGAAATATATAAAACCTTTTTAAAATATGAGAGTTAATATAATTCTGAACCAAAACGGCAATTTCACTGATAAATTGTAATGAAAATTATTTGTCAAGAATAAACTTGCATTCAAAAATATCAAATAAAAGGCATAAGAAAAAAGCTAAAAATTTATGTATTTGATAATGTCTTCATATTTATGTTTCAAATAACAAAATCAAGATTTAAAAAAAAAAAAAACGATTTTAGAACTATCAAACGGCTTTTTTAACCCTAAATATAAACATAGTTTTTGAAATTTAAGTGGTAGTGTTTTTTTTTTTTCTATCAAAAACAGCATTGCACTGAAAAATTGTTACAAAAACTATTTGTAAAAAAAAATAAAAAAAAATTGCATTAAAAATATTAAATAAAAAACATAAGGGAA
The DNA here is from genome assembly GCA_026543055.1 of Argiope trifasciata. Taxonomy (NCBI): domain Eukaryota; kingdom Metazoa; phylum Arthropoda; class Arachnida; order Araneae; family Araneidae; genus Argiope; species Argiope trifasciata. The sequence goes on from JAPMOQ010001652.1 coordinate 3,323,731, forward strand.
AAAATGAAAAGTTTATATGGCTGATATATAATTCAAAAGAATTTAAAATATCGCTATAGTAATCAAAAAATTTATAAGTGTTTATAATATACATTTCCTACATATTTGGAAAAAATTAGGAATGATCCTGCTTAAAGTATACTTTAATAGAATTAGTTTAAATTAAAAAATAACATTATATTTTTTTAATCTGAATTAATTCAAATTTAATACATAAATCAACTTTTTATAATCTCTTTTTGTATAAGCTTCCAGAAATGATATTTTTGTGGATATGGATTAAAACTAAAAAAGATTAAGTAAAATTTGATCTATCTGAATCAATCGTTTATTTGACATCAGACATAACTTTTTTAATTTTTTAAGGTATTATCTTTACGTAAGTTTTGCGTTCAAAAGAATTTTAAATATCATATTCAGAGCTACTAAACTTCGATAAGTTAATATTGTAGTAACAGATGGCAGCACGAAATTACTTGTAATTAAATTTAAAATAGTTCCAAACTTGATTTTAACGGTTCATTACGGAGTTAATACATTAAAAAAATCCCTATCAGGTGAAAATCACAAAAAATTTATTCTTGTTCATGAAGTATGTTTGGAATGCATCAGGCCAATTTAATTTTAGTAATCATTGTCCCATTTTGTAAAGAAAGAAAAAAAAAAATGACCTGGCATTGGCAACAGTCATGAATACGTTTCCGAGTATTCCCCTTAAGCAAACATAAATTTTCTCAAACTGTCCGAAATGAAAAGACACAATAAATTGTAAGTTTGAGTTTATGATGTGATTATGGCATCAGGTTACCGTTTGAAATTATGAAAGACACATTTTATTTAAGTAACATTTATTCTAATATAACTTCAAATAGTATTTGTCCTAATATAACTTCAAATAGTATTTGTTCTAATATAACTTCAAATAGTATTTGTTCCAATATAACTTCAAATATTTTTTTATAAAAGGAAAACAAGAAACTCGATTTTAAAATCATCTTTTAAAAAAATCTAAAAAATCTATTTTTTTTTTACAATACTACAATACCTGTGATTTAGAAACGTCGATCATAGTCTTGATACAATTGTTAATACATCTAAAAAATACAGATAAACATATAACGCCAAATGGAAAAAATTCTCGTTTTTTTTTCTTATTTGAGTCAATAAATATATTATTTGAAAACGTTTAGAAACGTTAAATATTATTGATACATTTAGATCTTCTTATGACTATTAAAAGTTTGTAAAATCATCTAAAATGGTGATATTCTGCTTTAAAATCATTATAAAATTTTCTATGTGGGGAAAAACTTTATGATTTTATATTTATATTATTTTGAAAATGCTGAATTTATAAGCATAGTTTGACCAAAATGTACTCACTTTTTAAAATATTCCACGTTTTCATCTGGAAACGGTATAATTTGATTCTTGGAAATGTATAAAATCACCAATACACTCATTAAAAAAAACTAAGTTTCAGTAAAAAAGATTTTGTTCCTATTTTTTGTTAAATTCTGCCCTTGATATTTTAATATTCTTAGAATAAAATCGTCTCCATAGAAAACCGTTGCCAAAAAAAAAAAAAAAAAAAATGACGCGAGCGAGTGAGAATAATGAATATAAATTAATGCGATTTAAATGAAATATTTCCAATTTTCATAAAAGATTAAAATTAATTTTTTATGTATTTGAGTAAACAAAACAAGTATAAGAATTAATTAAAACTTTTCTTTAATTCTTCTCTAGAGATTTTTGTATTCTTAGTTCAAAATCGTCTGCAGTAAACGCATGCGTAGAAGACTACTATCAAAAAAGAGAGAGAGAATAATCAATATAAATAAAGGCGATTTAAACTAAGTATTTTTCCATTTCCATAAAAGATTTTTTTTATATTTGAGTAAACAAACATATAAACCAATTTAACTATTTAAGTGTATTTAGAGACCTTTTCGTCAAACAAGAATAATTAATTATCCACTATCTGCTGTTTCTAAAAATATACAAAAGGTTATAAATAGTTTAACTTCAAAAATAAGGCTTAGAAGGAGTTGAAAATTGTGAATAAAGTAATTGGAGTGTGGCAGTGAAGGATAAGGAATAAGGATTAGAAAAAGATTGGTTCAAAAGTAAATAGCTGTTTCAAAGATTTAAACGAAAGGGTTAGAATCACGTCTGAAGGACTTCAGACGATTAATTTAGAAGCAACTCAGAAGCTATTTATGGAAACGAAAGTAGTGGAGTTTATTAACCGAGTTAACTAGTGAATGTAGAACTCTCTCAAAATTTTATAAAATATAAAAAACTTTCCAAAGTATTTTGCTGCAAAAATTATGTTTTTATTAATTTTTTTAAACATTTTTACAAAAAAAGTCTTATTATATTTTAATAATTAAGAAAAACTATTACATACTCATATTTTTTAAATATCTTGCTTATTATCTTTTCATAATAATGATGGCTTTGTGTTGGTGTTCTATAGGTTAGAGCATCTGATCGAAAATTAATAATCTTTTATCATATATTCTTTAAAAATGGAGGGAGAGAGGCGTATACTGAAGAGAATTTTTTGTATAGTTTTGATTAACTAAAAATTAAGCAAAAATTTGGCGTATTCACAACAATATCTCAAATTATTCCAGCATAAAATTTCTTTCAGATCATTTTAAAATTCGTAGAATTATTTTTTCCATTATACCTATTTTTTGTCGCATGGATACATATTTCTTTTTTAACTAGACTTTTAAGAAACTTTTAAAGTTCATATTGGAATAATATATATACATATTTCTTTTCACTAGACTTTTAAGAAACTTTTAAAGTTTATTTGGGAAATATATATTTATTTCTTGAAATAAAATTCAATATTGCTATTTATATTTCATTCTAGTACTTTTCCCATATTAATGATTAAGAAGTGGAAATTCGACTTATTTTTCCATTAAGCGTAACTTTTTGAAAATTACCTGCTACGAAATTTAAAATCTAAAGTATTTTTCCGAGAAAGTCAAACAGACCAAACTACATAAAATATTTAATATGAAATTTTTAGCTATAATTAATCCTGAAAAACCGACCGGTACCCAAAGATGATTAGTTATGAATAAAATAATTTTTTTTATCACTACTAGGCCTTAATACACAAAACTATCCTCTTTTAGACAACAATTTTATTTTCTGAACATGTTCAAGGTAACCCTGTACTCTTTTTTTTTTTAAATATGTGATTTTGCATTTATAAAGATTAGTCTACTTACTGATTTAACGGCTACTGTCAAAGAATATTTTATTTTGACAGGCAAATTTTGCAAATACAAAAAAGATAAGTACATTTATTATTTATAAAAATGCAATAAATTAATTAAAAAAATTTAGTATGCGTATAACAGGGCTAAAATGCTACACTGCATGAGTACATGTTAATGAGCTAAATGCATGTACTTTAACATCCATGAAAGAAATGCAATTAAATTCTGCAGCAAGTTCAAATGACGTATTCACGTTTGAATAAAAAATTTGAAATTAAAGTTTCTATACAACTGAAATTTTTTTAAGTCTTGGATTGTGTTCGACATAGAATTGCGTTCTGATATATATGTAAGTACAAAAGAATGTTTGAATGAAACTTATTACGGAAGAGTCTCTTAACAATTTGTACTTGTTAAAAGAGGTTCTAATATTTCCATTAAATTCTTATTTAAAAGCTAACCTCAATATTTCAGTGTTTATTGCATAAAAGTTTTTAGCACTAATTTTAAAAATCAACAATTTATTTTTCGTTGATGCCAATTTTATATCAATTTAACATTTTTCTCTAATTTTCATAAATTTTAAAAAAGTCTTAAGCACATATTAATAAAAAAATTCTATTGTTTTAGACATTACTATTATATATTCGTTCCGTGAATAGAAATATATTCAATAACTTGTTTTTAAAAATGTTGGGGAAGATGGATGAAACTTAAAATGTCATTACGCTACAATGTTTTGAATCAAAAATTTGAATCTTTTTAAAATGCATGATTATTTTCATTATTAAAAGATCTTAAAAAGAGCGCTATTTTGGAAGGATTGTAATGCGAGTTGTGATCAATGATATCTGTCACCCGGATCTTTTTTTTTTTAAACTATATAATCTAAAGAAACAAACAGACTTCCTTGAAACTTTTTATGGAAATAGCCAAATGAAAAGAATATTTACAACATATAAATTAATGATTATGTTTTCAATATAAACGTAACATTAATTGGTGTATAATCAATAACAAAATGGCTAATTATCATTATTATCTTTTATTTAGTTTTAGTTTCTATTCCAATTTTTAGTTTCCTTTCCGTTTGCTTAATTATATTAATTCAGATTCGTTTTATAAATAGATTTATTTCATTTAGCTTTTATTTTTATTTACTTTTTGTAGTTTAATTCCGAATTAAATGTTAATTTTGATTCCGACATAATAATAACATTATATACATATAATAAAGTTGTTATCTCATTTACTTCTGCATAAAATTGTTCAGTGAAGATCATGAACACTATGAGTGCTCAGATTTTTATTTTCACACCACGTCAGTGTTATGTACTTCGAAGTATAGTGAGAAAATCTGGAGCTTGAAACTAGTGAACAGACGATCAAATATAAACGAAATATCTGTCGTTTTGATTTGAATCTAGTGTTTTTAATACATATTAAGTAAAAATTTTGTCGATTAATCACTGGCATGTGATTGATACACAAGAACCAGAAACTCGTATACATTTTGGATCCATTTTTTTCGATATATAGAAACCGAAATTTTTCTAAGAACTGCAACTGCAATCTTATGTTTCGGATGTCAAATTTCATTCATCCGAACTATTACGTTTTCGAATCATCGCTTTCCGATGCACGCGGAAGTATTAATCTGTAGACGGTCATTCCCTTGAGGGATTTTGTTCCAATTTTGATGCCATTTTGTATTTTATATTCTTAAGTTGTGTACCAAACTTTACTTAACTTTTTATATTTCGCATTTAACTTACTTACTTAAATTCAGACAACTGAATGGGCAGATTTCCTCGAAACGGACTTCTTTCAAAATTTGATTTTTAAAAAAAATCTACAAATTTATTAAGGGTGATATGCCAAATTTCATTCCTCACCGTCAACAATTTTTTAATTTATTGTGTTCATAGACAGACAGAGCAACAAAAAGACATAATTCCAAAAATGTGCTTCTTTTTTAACCAAGCAAAGCTTTTAAATTGGAGATTATTTAGATTCTTGAGCGTGAAAGCTCTGAAGATAAACTTTTTTTTTGTGGTATATGCGATAAAGTAAAGTAAAATAAAAAAGGAATATTTTACTCCAAGTCTCCAAAGTTTTAATAAAATTGTTCATTAAATTATTTTTCTTTTGAAACATCATCTGCACAGTAGCATATATAATTTAAAATGACGTACCTTACCACGTTATAAATTATTTTATTTTATTTCATAAGATTTCATTGTCATTTTATAAGAAAAATATAAGCTTGATATCCCCTAATCATATAACATATTTTCTCCAGGCAAAGACTGAAATATTTCAAAATAAAAAGTCAATTAAAAATATTTTTTAGGATGGAATGACCAAAATATGCATTTTATGTTGCAGTTTATCACTGTTTTTATGCTTAAAACCATCAGTATACGGAAAACAGATTTCCATGATTCCTTTATACTCAAACATACAGCTACTTTCACTATACGATTGCATCTTCAGTGACCGATCTCCATATAGGTAGACTAGACAACTATTTAGGCCCATTGGCAGGTCGATTGAAAAATGATTTTAGTCTGGTTGCTAAAAAAATTAATTTGTAAAGTGAAGGGATATTAATGAGGGATATTAAAATGTTAGGTCTCCATTGGTTTTCTAAAAATTAAATTCATTGTTAAGTGAATTAAAATAGAATTATTTACATATTTATAATATAATAAAAATTGATTTATTGATTACTCATTTCCTACTTGACAGATTCTGTAAAATGCTGATTTTCATTGCTATATTTGCTCGATTTTATTATTTCGTTTTAATCTATCTATACATTTGTTTATTAGTAAGGAAACTATTAAATAATAAATATGCTTAATTTTTGATGAATATATATATATCTATATATATATAGGTGACGAAACTTATAAACGAAGGCTTTTGAAATATGTCATTAACAACTTTAAGAAGTCATTAGGAAATAATATTCTCACAACTTTCAATGAAATTTAATAACGCTAGTGCTGCCATCTATTATTCAAAAATGAGTAACTTGCATAAATGTGAAAAACATATTATGTGAATGATAACTTTGTAAATTGTACATCAAAGAAGATAAAATTTATTTTATTCCTAAAAATTACATAATTGATGTTTTTTGTTTTAAAAATTAAAGCATATTTGGGTATTAAAAAAAGAATATATTAGTTCAGAGATAGTATCTACTATATAGAATAATAAATTAATATTTTATTTTAGTTGTGAGAAAGAAAAAAATCAACCAAAATATTTTAGTTGAATAAAATGGTTAAAAACATAAAAAAGGATGTTATAAAGAAGGAATTGAAAATTATCATATTCAGATTATTAAAATATATTCCAAAATAAAACAATACGAACTTCGCTTTTGTCCGTTCAGCTTTGTGACATATTATTTCAATAAACTAAAAATATTACCAATAAAATCTTATAAAAAACTTTAATTTTGAGCAAATAGATGTTTCACACCATCAATATGCTAATAATGTAACTGTATGTGGAAAGGATTTGTATTTTAGGTTCATTGTTGCTAATAGGTTGATTACTTTAAAGTATTCCTTAATAAATAAGTATAAGTAAAAATTCCTTCAGAAAACTTTAATGGGAAAAGATTGTGGAAATAATCTAAGTAAAATTACTCGAAAACGCCGACCAATTAAATATTCCGTTTAACGTTTGATGATATCAAAGGAGAATTGCGACTTGTCTTTCAATGTTGAATACAACGTTACAAATTTTGATAAGAAATTATATAAGATCTTTTTCTGATATGATAAAATGTTCGGAGAAAATGAAATCACGAAATTTTGAAGAAAATGTTAGAATCCGTCGAAAAAAATCGGTGACAAAGAGAGTAATAAAAATTTCTCTTAGGAAAAATTTGACTTCCATTAAAACTTTAAAAAATATCCTCTACTTTTCAGTCTATCTAGAAATACATGTTGATAGTTCTTAGTTTTAGTAAAATATAGTAAAGCTTTAATAAATTACATATGCATATAAAGCATAGTGAATTACATAAGGTAACAAGCTTTAGTAAATGGCATAAATTCTTGATGTAATTGAAAAGCGAATTAAAGCCCTCAAGTTTTTTCATTGTTTTATATTTATAATGTAATTGAAAATCGAGTTAAACGTAATATATCAACAATTTTTTTATTTCTTTACAAGCACAAATATTTCTCTGAAGGTTAAATTATAAAATGCTATTCCTAAAAAAAGTATTACTACTTTTATCCAAACTGGAAAACAATGTATCAGTATGTGGATGGATCAAGGCTATTCAAGTCACGGAATTAAATAAAGCATTGTCTGAAGAACAAATTCTGAAATTTTAGAAATGCATATACTGAAAATATCGATTAGTAGATCCAGTTCATTAATCTAATGCTATCAACATGAAAAGCAGCGGAATTGAATTAAACAAAGTTTGTTTATATAGTAAATTGTGTCATTGACAGTCATAACTAATGAGTTGTGCACTAATAAAAAATATTTTACGAAACCAACAGCGATATCATATTTCAAAATTAGGCGCATTTTTAAAGCAATGAATTTTTTTTCAAAGAGTAATAACATATTATATGCATCCAAATTTTGAATATGAGAAAAATTTCAAATAATTAGAAATTTAAAATAAATCTCGCCATATACAGCTGTTTTGACTTTATCTTCAGTAAAGTATATTAAAAAATTATTTGATATGACGAAAATCAGTGGTTAAAAACTATTTTGTGACTTCAATACATGTGGCTTTAACTTTCAATCAATTCATTTTTTTAATCGGTAAAAATTTACCAATAAAGTGATATAAGTTACACCGATTTAAAAATTTATTACGACAACAGTAAAAGATAATTTGAGTAATTGGGTATAGGAATATTCAGTTATATCTAAATTTTTAAGTTAATATTTTTTTGTATTCTCAATCTTTTAACTCTTGAATTTTTATTTCAGTGTCATTGTTATAGGGTCGCACGAAATATAAAAGCATATTTACAATCAGTTAGAACAATCCTATAAAAAGAAAAAGACTCTGCTACTTCCAAAAACCATACTATACTACTCTTTAAAAATTTCTGTTTCTTTCATTGATTTAAAAATTCTTAAAATAAAAATATGGATATAAAAATAGACTGAAATTGCAAAAAATCGGATTTAAAGTGTACCTGAAGCCAATGGCTAAGAATAGAACAGTGTCAATACAAGTAAGAAAACATTCAGTTTCTTCTCATTGGAGCACTACACGTGTAGAAAATTCCAGATGAGAATCATGTGTAACATGCTGCATATATGGAAGCAATTTTAAAGCCAATTTTTAACGCCTCTAAGGACAAAAAAAAGTATATCCTTGTTTCTAAAGAGCCTTCATCAATTTATCCTGCGCAAAGAACATAAACTGTTAAAAGATTAAGAAGTCGAGCCATATTTGAATACTACCAAGTTCATACAACGTACAGAGATAAGATATTTTAACAATAAAAGTCAAATTTGAAATTTTTACAGAGATTTGATCATTTCATAACATTTATGTAATATATTTAATCATTTGGAATATTCTAACAACGAATAAGATTGAACCTATTCATTAAAAAAACTTTTTACAAGAGTTTTTATTTACTTAGTATAAATTTAAATAAATATTTTTTTTCTGGCAAAAAAGGACACTTATGATTATATCCTGATCTTTCCCCTTCATAGATAAATAAAATGCGCAGAATAATAAAAAACAAATTTGTTGGAATTAAATAAACGAAAATAAAATAGCATTATTCCTTCATTTTTGTTAATATGTATGTGTTAAAAGTTAAATACTATGTCCTATTATATTGCATCCTGCTATTAAAAATGAAAGATTTTATTTTTTTATTGGTGGTCCCACTCCATATCTTTTACAGGGGCCACAAATTCTTTCCCCCGGTTTCCGAAAAAAAAGGAAATTCAACTACTGAATACTCGAAATATCAACTATCGCCTGTTTGTTTCCCTCTGAACAGCCTGCCATACTGTTAAATCTGAGAAGGAGTCTTACATATGTGTCTGGCCTGAAGTCCGTTAAAACTTAGTTGCTATTTAAGATAATTCATTTTCATCCAAATGTTGTAACGAAGAGGAATCTTTTTAACGGCATCCAAAGCAGTGAATGAGAGCAGTTTGAGGACAATTCAGTATTGAAATAAGGAAGTTTCATGCCCTTGGCCCACAAGGATCAACTTTTGTAAATGATGCCGATTCCTTTTCACGCATCTTATCTTTAACGACGTAACAATCCAATCAAAACTAATCAAAGCAAACAACTGCGTTTTTATGTCTTTCGTCTTGGCAACAAAATACGAGTGGACAGTTTTTATTCTCTTCAAACTCATTAACAAAAATAATTAATGAGTTTCATATGACTATATGATAATTAATATTTCAAGTACATTCTGTATTAATTCTCAAAGTATGTATAAATATTTTTTAAAAATTATTATGATAGAATTTCATTTATAATTCGGTGTTATCATATATCTTAAGTAAATGAGTCTCTTTACTTCAAAAAACTTCAAAACTACAATAGGTACTAAGAAACATACAAAAGCTCTAACGATTTAAGACTAAGCACAATAAGTTTGCGATAATTATTAGGTAAAATCATTTCATTGAAAAAATTTGATCTGCATGTTATTAAAAGTTATTTGAAATGAAAAAGTTGAACAGATGCAAAACGGTTCATAAAGACGATAACAGAAATATTACAGATTTGGAATACAAATAAATAAATTATTATTATAAAAAATTATAAATTAAAATTTATTATCCGAATTCCTGTTCTGAATGTTCGGTTGTTGAGTAATTTCAATAAAGAAAAACACTTTTGGAAGGATTATGCTGGTATGGATCAATTGTTTCTCTTATTCTTCCCTTTTGTTTCAATGTAATTTTTAAATATTTTATGACTAAATTTCTATATTATTTGATTGCAGAATCTGTCTTGAGTATTGACTTAAAAAAGGAATAAAATGTATCTCTTCTCATTTATTTATAACTTCAATTTATGTCACTGAGTTTATGGGCTGCTGCATTTTGACACCTATGAGAAAGTACAGACTAAAAGATGGTCAACAGTTTTATGAATTTATCTCACAATTCGATTAGTATCAATATTTTATATACTTACTCACAATTCGATTAGTATCTATATTTTAGATACTAACTCACGATTCGTTAAGTATCTATATTTTAGATACTAAACCCGCGTATTAAATTTTATTTACTTAGATGTTTGTATTTTCCAGTTATTGAGTTTATATGTAATCGAATAGATGGATTAGCTTCCCTATGAATGAATTTCTTTAAATGTTTGATAGACAAATTTAGTCGTAATTCTATAAATCAAATTTCAGCCGACTATCTCAAAGATTTTTTGATGAAGGTTCAAAGAGGAATAAACTTAATACCAAAAATGTGTTTTTCTTTCTTAGGGAGGTCTGAAACATTGACGATCGTCAAAACCTCGAATATTTTGACTTTGAGGCTCGAAGTTGAAAATTTTTTAACGATTATTACATTTATTTTTCACTTTGCATAACTAAAAGTAAAAAATCTTGTGCTGCTGGCGTTAATTCCTCTACTTTGTTTCTCTAACCGCATCTAATTTTTACGTAATAGGCTGTGTTTCTGAATAGTTGGTATCTAGATACCGTTGCTCTTAAAGAATGCTTACAAATGTTGAATAGCTGCCAGCTAAAAAATTGCAAACAAGTGCGAATTGTTGTAATAGCTAGCAAAACAATTAGTCCACGTAGAAATCGCATTCTTGGGAAGTTGAATGTAAAAACATGCGGTACCTTGCAGCTAAAATGAAAAGGTTTATGAGGTATTTCTATTTCAGTTGAAAGTACTCTCGGGTCTATTTGAACTTGAATAAAAAAGAAGTATTCTAAAACATTCTATTACATTCTTTTCTATATCTGCACTGTCTTTAAGTTCAAAGTTGTAACAACACTTCTATAATGCATAGTTTTTGTTGATATGTCGTTTTGCCAATGTTTTTCAATGTATTATTTATGCTGTTTAGTTTATTTTTTTTTGTAACTACTCGGGGATTTGATACCGCTCCATTTTTAATGATAGGCAAAATGGTATTTCGAAAGTATACTCGGGCTTATTTGAACTTAAATTTTAAAAAAGTATTCTTAAACATTCTATTACATTCTTTTCTATATCTATACCGCCTTTGAGTTCAAATTTGTAATAACACTTCTTCAATGCATCATTTTTATTGATATGTCGTTTTAACAATGTTTTTTGGTGTATTCTTTATGCTATGTAATTATTTTGTAACTACTCAGTATTTGGTAGCTCGCCATCTATAATGGCAGGCAAGATGGTATTAAATGTATAAAAACTGAATTTAAATATTTTAGATAGCAACCTATAATGAAACATCATAGCTTAACAAAACTGAAAATACTTCCTTACTTTTTTGTATATGAAATATAGAGAACGGTTTATAGTCATCATAAAATTTGCATTCGAGATTCTTACAAAAATTCCCATTTTAGATATTCCTGAATTCGGAAAATATATTTTTTGTGATATGTCTGTCTGTCTATTAAAAAGATCTCAAAACACTTGGATCTATAAGGATGAAATGTGGTATATTTTTCTATATTAAACTAGATTTTGATAAAAATCTTTCAAGAAAATTCCTTTCAGATCAAGTCTGTCTGTACGGTTGTTCAAATACAAGTTAACACGATAACTTCAAAAAAAAAAAATAGAAAGATAGAGAGAAAGAGAGAAATAATTGGATGTATAAAATTCGATACGCAGATTAATTGCATTGTAGGCATCTATCACATTTTGAACCAAATTCAACTAAGAATTGTACTTCGGTCTATCTTTCAAAAAGATATAAAAGCGATAACTCAAAAAGCGCAATGATGTAAGTATATCAAATTTTGAAAGGGATTTTATGGTTACAATTGTAGTTTTGTGTTAAATTTTTATTTTAATTGGTTAGAAAAAACATGTCTAAAAAGCTAATATCCAACTATCATTAACCGCACGCATCGGATTAATCACTAAACACCTAACCAAGGATCACATGATAGATTCAGTAAAAATGTTAAAATGCATGTCAAAAGTTAACGTTTCAAAACTATTGTATGCCATGGCACAGGGATAATACCTTTACAAATGTGAATGCGAGAAATGTTTGAGAAAAACCACTACCCCTGGTTTAGTATAAGAGTTTATAATTTTCTTGCAAATTTCATGAAATAGAGGTAAACTAATAAGGACTCTTACAAAAAGCTAGTCATTTTAATTTCTATTTATTGTAATAAAATAATTTAGAATACTATAAGTCATTCAAAAGTAAGAATTGTTATCCTTTGTGAAATTCAAAAGGGAATATCTATATATAAGTGTTCTAGTAAGTATGGTAATATCAGTGTTAATATCTCTAATTTTATATAAAATTTAAATACAAGTATATAATGCTATAATTTATAAATAACAAATTAAGTAACAGCTATCAATTGTTTTTATATTTTCTGAACTTATACGTGCCGTTTGAATTTTATTCCTAATAAAAACCTAAATATCATAAATAAAAGTTTCTGCGCATTGTGCCAAGATTTTGTCGTATGTAACTATGTATCTATGAACTAAGGTTTCATCGTAATTCCAAGTTGTTGATAAAAGTAACGAAGTGTGAATTTCTAAATATTTATAAGTAAGTACAAGAAAATATGAATATATAAACATCAATCCTTATCTTTCAAAATGATCATTTAGATGAATGTTTTATCTGCATTAAGACAAGTAGCAGTATGCAGTAATATTTCACGAGGCATCGATTTTGTAACTTTTCTGCTATTTTCTACCGAAAGTTTCTTTTCTTAAGTTAAAGTTTGAGGGTCATTTTTTTTCACATTTGAATTTGGATCATCGCAAACAGGTGAGGAAGTGTCAATGATATATGAGCAAACTCTTGAAGTCGAGCCAACTTGTCTGGAAATTCTGTTTCTGTGTTTGAAAACAACTGCTTCTTCATTTTAACAATGCATCTCAACTTATCTAATGTGCGATCTAATCATAAACAAAAATAATTCACATACATTTTTTAAAACTATTCAACATTGTGCTCGGCATTTATCAATTTTTCCACATATTTTTTAAATTTTATTTCGGTCACAGTTTATAAATCGTACAGTGTAAAAAAATACCCCATATTCCATTTAAATTAATGATTTTTGCTTTCTTTTGATCATTCAACATTTCAAAATTTCTTCATTCTTAAAACTATGTCTCGTAGATCCGCATTTCAAAAGCAGCATAGCTCTTGTATATGTCTAAAGAAGTGACGTTTGACTATTTTTATTATATCAGCATTCATTTTAAAATATATAAAAAATAGTCTTTACATATTAGAAGTTATCAATAACCAAACGTTCTTTTGTAATTTAATTTATATTTGAAATAATTAAAAGCTTTTTTCTGCAATTTTAAGAGATTAAAAATAAAAAGTAATATCTGCAAAAAAACTGTTAAAATCCAAATTCTAGATTAAAACAAAACTATTTTTTTGCATTATAAATTCAAAGGTTCGGATATTTTAAAAAGAATCAAATTACAACAACACGAAATTATTTTTAATCATTTTTTGGAAGAAATTCATACAAAATAAATATTGTCTTGGAGATCAAAGCTCCATTTCGAAATATTCTATTTTAAGCACTATTTTAAAATTTGTTTATTTGAAATATATAGTTTATAACCTTCAAACTGATAAATAGGATAAAGAAATCAAGAAATTATTTTTAATCATTTTTGGAAGAAATTAATACAATATAAATATTGCCTTTGGGATCAAAATTCCATTTTGAAATATTATATTCTAAACACTATTTTAAAATTTATTTATTTGAAATATATAATCTATAACCTTCAAACTAATAAATAGGAATAAAGTAATATAGTATTACAACCTTAATTTAATGAAATAGAATCATTTCATGTATTTAAAAGCCTCTAATACACGAAATTTGTAACATAATTACTCTTATTATCAACAACCCTTTGTTTCTCCATAATCATTGGAGCAGAAAACGATAAATAAATCCCTTTTGTTTTCGAGCATTTCTTAACGCTCCAAGAGACAAATGAATTGATCCAGTCTATAATCTGAAACTAAAGTGATGCCACGAATCCGAGATATTTATGTAGATAAAAGAGACCCGTTACAAACTTTGGCGAAGCAGACGATTTTACGAACTATGTCATCATTATCTTTTACAAAGCACGAAAAGTGTTGCTATCAATTAATGATGGCCAATTTGCTTTTGACACATGCTTCAAACTTTCAAACTTCAGATTGTTTTGTGGATGCAATTCATTATTTTAATGAATTTATTTTCCTTGTAAGATTTATTGGCAAAAATAAAGTCTGTTGCGTGTTTTAAAAAATGTGTCATGATTTGTACAATTTGTTTGAAATTCATCATTAAGGTCATTGTTGCACGATGCTCTAGTTTAAATTTTTACCTACTTAAAATATCCTTCAGCATTTCATGAAAATTTTTTAATCGTTTTTAAAACAGATATCTACGTTGGTTTTTATATTAGTATTTTAATTATGATGAGGTCAAAAATAATGAACTAATTTTAAACAGCATTGAGTCAAGTATTTATTGTAGTAATACATTTGAATTTTTTATATATATATTACTAGTTTGCCTTTCATAAATTATAAAAAATATTGATCTACAGTTATGAAATTTTCTTCTTATATGTATTAGAATATAATTATGTCAAATATTTTTAAAAGTTCTATTTAACTAAATTAATGTTTTTCAAAATTAAAAAGATTCAAATATGTCTGCCGTTTTAATTTTTATTATTATCATATAAAAACAAGTTTAGAGCTAATTTTATGGGTATCATTTAAAGATTTAATTAAAAATTTAATTTACTGGTAATATTTATTTACACACACATTGACTTTTATTAAAAATTATTGTTAAAAAATTAAATTGAATTTAGTTCTCCAAATAAATCGAAAATTAAAATACATTCACAGATTTAAAATATAGTAAGATTACATACTATAAATTTAATATAATTTTTTTCAAAAACTGACATATGAAACAGTTCAAATAGATTCAGATTTTATTTTATTTTATTTATTATTAAATATCATTTTGTTTTATTAATTCCTTTTTATTAACTAAAGTAGCTTTAAGGCATGAATTCATTTAAACTACCCTTAGTCGTTGAACTTATTAATTAATTAATCTTGTTTTATTCATTATTATTATAATACTAATCTTTTTATCAATTATCTTAATGTCAATGTATTATTCGTTTAAACTATTTTTATCGCGTAAAACCATTAATTAATTTATTTTATTTTATTTATTATTCATAATTATCATATTGGCGATTTTTTAAAATTGTTATTTCTTCTTGTTCAGACTTTACTCCTTCCAAAAGTTTATTTTTTCTACGAAAAGGAAGGCCTGATGATAATTCAGGGGAATTTTAAGCAAATATTTTTCAGCTAAAATTTGTCTTCAATTTTTATAAAATTTCTCCGCCTTTAAGATATCTCAAACTCTAATTGAAGTATTTACATAAAGTTTTCAACATGGGTTTTAAATAATATGGGGAATGAAAGGAACCAAAAGTTTTATTGTTGGTGAAATACTTTTTCATTTATAGTTTTAAAAAAATTAAGCTGTGAAATTACGGAAAAATTGCATATATGCGCATATTTTCACCTATAATTTTCTTGCATTTCAATTTTTTTCTTAGATCTGGGTTCATTTCACTCATTATTGTATTCTAAAACTTGTGTACAAATAAAAATAGGATGGCTGCATTAAAATTTTGGGTAGAGTCTTAACCGTTTTGGTTAAGTTTCATTAAAATGTGCTCCAAATTTCATAAAATATAATATATTTTAAAATAATTTTGTTGTATTTACAGTATTTTGTATTATAATTGAAAACATATCTGAAAACTATAGTTCTAAATAAATAAATAATTTTAAAAAAATACAATTTTTCAAAACATTTCTTTCGAACGTAGTGGGATACCTTAACTAATATACGTCCAATGTCATGCAAGGCGCTCTCTGGGATAACACTGATCATAGAATGTGAGAGTTTCAGAGAGACACTCGAGCTGATTTAGATTTCGCTTATATCAGAAAGAATTTGATTTTAATGTCATTTTAAAAATCCACCTTATGATTAAATGTTACCGTTTTGGTTCAATTTCATTAAAATGTACCACAAATTTTCCTATTCCTCAAAATATATGATATTTTCAAATAATTTTTTGACTTTACAGTATTTTGTATTATAATTGAGAATACATGTAATAACCATACTTTATATAGTTTTAAAAAAAATCCAATTTTATTGAATAATTTCTTTTGAACGTAGTCGGATACCTTAAATCACTAGAAAATCGCACCTTAGAAGTCCGACAAAGTATTTACCTCCCCGTGCGTTTTACTGGATGGGGGTGCAGCAGCCTATCGCGACCACCGATAGCGATTTTAGAATTGCTTTTTAGAGGTGTCAGACTGATGGACTCTCCCCTTTGAATTATTACTAGTTGGAATGCCTCTACAGCAGGGTAGGACCACCTGCAATTACGGCCTTTTGGGCATTCCAATCGAGTCGAATACCTTTTAACATTTGCAATTTGGGGAATGTGACGAACATTTAAAGGTTTCATGTGAGAATATCAATTTGTATAAGGAAAAAGAACAAATATTTTCATGTGTCCTTAAGGTATCTGATTACGGTAAAAACACTGATTATCGACTACATTGGCGATTATTTTTAGTATTGCTATTTCTTGTAGTTCAGACTTTCCGCTTTCCGAAATAGTTTATCTTTTTAGGAAAAGGAAGGGACCTGTCATTCAGGGTCAATTTTTTTTTCAGCTAAAATTGACATCAATTTTGTCAAAACTTTCATTTTCATAAAAATTCTCCACCATTAACATGATATCTCTAAAACTAAAAGGGATATTTGCATAAAAACTTCAGCTTGCGTTATAAATAATATGGGCAATGAAATGAACCAAAAGTTTTATTGTTGCTGAAATACATTTTCAATTATAGGTGTTTTTAAAACAATGAAGTCGTGAATTTATGGGAAAAATGCATATATACGCTTATGTTTACCAATAACTTCTTTGTATCTCAACATTTTTCTTAGATATTGGTTCAGTTCATTCAACATTATACTATTATTCCCTTGTGTACGAAGGAAAATAGGATTGTTGCATTACAATTCTGTGCAGAGTGTTAACCGTTTTGGTTAAATTTTCATTAAAATTTATTACAAATACTCCTATTTCTGAAAATGTGTTATATTTTCAAATAATTTTGTTGCATTTATAGTATTTTGTATTATAATTGACAATACATCTAAAAACCATAGTTTTAAATAGTTTTAAAAAAATCCAATTTTCAATTTTTTCTCCTACGAATCTAGTCAGATACTTTAAGGTATCCGACTAGGCTAAAAAGATGTATTTTCCAGAAAAATACGAAATTTTTTCCATTATCTAAAAATAAAGTCCAAACTGAGTAGGTTTTAAAACAAGTTTTGCTTTTGATACATCTAAGATAAGAATAGATACAAATGATAATACAGAACAAATAAAAATTCATTTGGAAATAGAGGTACTTTTTAAACGAAAATGAATAATTTATTTTATTTTTATTGTAAAATTCTCCAAAAGAATGTTTATATTAACTTTTTACCTTTTCAACCGTAGTTTGCTTCATTTTGGTATTTCTGTTAAAAACTAAATTTATTTCCAGCATATTTGGATGAACTAATTTACAAGTACTATGTATAAACGTAATTTCTGAAAAAGTATTATTCAACTGTGATTAATTCTCAAAAAACAGGATACCTCAAAATCATTTCAATAAAAATTTATGAAATTTCGTAAGCAAAACCTTTGAGTGTGTGATAGATAGTGGATTTTAAGATATCCTCATTTAGTCATGTTTTATAGCCACTTTAATTTCAAAAAATTGACAAACTTTGAGAAACATTAACGACGACTTCAAATTTTCATAAGATTTTTTATGTATTAAAATACTTTTATTTTGTAGTCTATTGCATTTTATGTAGCTTGGGATTTATAGGTGAAATGGAAAGTGATATATATATATATATATATATATATATATATGTGTGTGTGTGTGTGTGTGTGTGTGTGTGTGTGTGTGTGTGTGTGTGTGTGTGTTCTAGCTGATCGGTTAGTTCGTGTGTGTGTGTGTGTGTGTGTAATTGAAGAATTGGTAAATTTTGGTTAAATAAGCAGCTTTTTTCAGAAACTAAAGGCAATTCGTGTACTTTTTTCTTCAAACAGTCACTTTTCAAGCATATTTTATCTATATGTAACATAAAAAATGTTTATACATCATTTTTAAAAAATTTGTCTCCTAACATAGTTGGACACCTTAAATATCTTGACAGGTAACCGTAACTGTTTTCCTCGGCCCTCTATTGGTCTCTGCCTTGAACATTCATAGACATGCTATGAAATTTCACTTTCTATAAGGCCTTCTTTGATATCATATTCAACCTTTTTAAGCATGCATGATAATCAATCATCACAATAATTATTTATTTTAAGTTATTAGTTTTAACTAATGTGTAAAAATTAATACAGTTTCCTTAATCTATAGTAATGCATGAAAGTTTTTGCACACAATGTTTTTTATACATAATACTCATAAAAATTGAAATAACTAAGTAAACATAATGAAACAATTAGGAATCTAATCAATTACATTTGTCCAAGCTTTAATATAAACTTATGTTTTGTAATTTTTAGAATATAAATTTATTTCGCATTAAGTCAGATAACGTCTAGCGAAAAAATTTATCTGACTCCTCTTCCTCCTCTACACACACACAAACAACCCATTGACCGAAGTCAATTATTTCGTAAGATTTGGTGGAAATCAGCAATGAATGGATGAAATTATGAAGATATCAATCAATCATTTATTTCATTATTTTGTACCAAAAGGAATTTGTCAATTTGAGAAATAAATTGCGGAGTACTTGAAATCGCAGTTCTTTATCTCCGCACCTAAAACGTTGAATTAAAATACTAAACAGTTGCACTTACAAAAGAAGAAATTGCTTGCAAAAAGAAATAAGAGTGTCTCATTACGTTGTTGATACTTATGGTTCTTTGCAAGCCCGCTGTCAGATCTGTCAGCGATTTAAGCCAAATGAGCACCTATTGTTTTTTTCAATATTGCCAGCTAGGTCCAAGAGTACGATTTGGCTACTTCATGCATCACATTCGCTTACACAACCCGTTTTTACATGGAGGGAGGGGGGAGTACATTCATACACCTCACAGATAGAACACAGAAAATAACAACCATTCCCAAAACATGACTCGAACCGGGACCCCCAGATTACGGCTCTACCCCTAGACCAGAACGCTGTAATCTCATTGTGTAACAGTTATGTATAAATGAAGAAGCGGGGGAAGTGAATAAAACCTAAATAAGAGGAGAAATCGAAAAAAGAAATACATAAGAGACATTTATCAAAATGAATCTCAGCGCTCTCATAGCAAGGAGACATTCATCATTTTAGAATGATTCCTTTTAGGCCATATTGCAATCGAGCTACCAAGATTTCCCAATTTGCACATAATTAGAATGGCTATTTTTTGAGAAACTAATTTCTTATCTTTTGGCCTTTTCCTTCCGTTTTACTTTTTCACAATGTTTATTAGAAGAGAATATACAGAATGTTCCAAATGCATTGTATCTTGAAATTCCTGCCAGGTTCACATTTAAGTTCATGTTGAAATATGAAGGCTCCTAGACAATTTCTGGGTTAACGATTTGAAGTATTCGTTTGTATTCATTTATTTCGACCCATATTTGAAATTGTATTTAGATACACGAAAGCATTTATTCATAATTTTATAGTCGTTTAATCTTTTAATAGCGTATGAATGCTGCGGTCTTTGTGACAGGTATAATCCAAAAGTTAATAAGTAAACTAACAGAACTTATACAAGGACAAAATGTCTAAATTTCCCTCATATCTTTCTGAATTCTTGAATTAAAGTTTGATTCATATTTTCAGTTTTGATAAGGAAAGCACATGTCTGGTTTCCTCTGTCCAATTAATTGGATTTTAAAGTTTTTATTTTCTCTTATACGCAATATAGAGAAAGTAAAGAAATTTTCACAAAAATCGAACTCTAAATTTTGACGAATCGACATTTTTTAGATCTTTCTGAGTTTGAAAAAAAAACACTTGTGGAAAATGTCCGCCAATCTGTCTATGACAAGGATAACTCAAAAACACTTTCAGGTAGATAGATGAAGTTTCGTATGCCATCTTTACACTGAAATTTTGAGCGAAATCCGTTTCGTGGAAATCTGTTTGTCTTGCTCTTTGAATGTGATTTAACAAGTTAGCTACATACCGAAAAGAACTAGACACATAAGATTAGAGCACATATTTAATATGTGTAATGTCATCGATTTTTAAATAAAATCTAATGAAAGATTGACTGTCTGTCTATCTGCATTTCGGGAAACATAAACTCAAAATCACAATGTGTTAAATATATTAAAAATAATTTAACCTAAAATAATTTGTATTCCAGATTTTGATAAACATCCAATGTTTTGATTGACCCTATAAATCAAAATTAAGTTCTCATATCTACTTGTTTTACAGGCGGACATATTCGCCTTTATTGTAATATTAAATTTGGCATAAGATTTTGAAACTACAAATGCAAGTTTTCGTCAAATTTTGATTTCAATCGGTTAGGAAAAACGCATCTAAATCCCAAATTTGATTTTTGGACGTTATTAATCGCATGCAAGGAGATTAATTGGCAAATAAAGTGCAAAAGTGATACAATAAATTCATTAAAAATGCTAAATTCTTGCTAAAGGTTAATTTTTCGTGAGATTAGAGAGTATAGAGTATTATTATAGAGTATGTGATAAAGATTTGGGGAGACCACTACCACCAGTTTCATATACAAAAAACAAGCAGATTTGCAAATTTAATTTTGATTTATATAGTGAATCAAAACATTGGATGTTTATTAAAATCTAGAATACAAATTATTTTTTGGTCATTAGAATACTTATTTTCTTTTTCGCATTCGAAAAAGCTAATTTTAACTCAAAAATTTTATTTTATTTTTTAAATAACATAATCGTTTAAAATTATTCAAACTTTGATCCACACCGCAGGCGGTTTTTTTTTTAAGTTACTGAAGAAAATTTCCAGCAAATTCAACAAAATCAATCCATTCGGGTACCATTTCCGCCAAGTTTCCAATTGCAAATAATTCTTTATCAGTCATTCAATCGGCTCTGAGCAGGCTTAATTTTGTTATCAAAAGTAGACAGAATTTGTGGAGGAAAATGTTTCTTGACCATTTGCGAATTTTTCTCTTCAAATAATACCAGTGTAAACGGTCGAATAAGCAAGGGCATCGTGAGTAACTGCAAAGATTAAATAAAATAAAATAAAAAAAGAATAGAAACAGCTATTATCGGACAGCATGTACCTGAATACTAAAAGATGGATGTTATATTTGCTGCGCCTCATTTCTCGAGAAAATCGAAAAAGAAAAAAAAAAGTTTCCTTCTTGCTGTTACATCAGTATATAATAGAAAAGCTCAATGTCCTTCGAAGATTGCGTCAACATCGCATGCGAATCCATACTGTGCTTTTGTATGCAACGAGCTGGTAGAGTTGGTCTATATTTAGTAGATGTTTCCTGTAGTGGTTGAGGGGATTTTGGCTACATTTAGAAACCAGAAAAGATGCCACCATTTTGGGGTCAGATAATACGAGCGTTTACTTGACTTTAATCCGCAGAGTAAATATCTTGAACTTCGTCTTTTGTATCTTTACCTGTACTAGATGCAAAATATAAGCTTGGAGGTTTAATATAAATGTAATTAAAGACCACCATATACACAAGATTAGCGCGGACAGTCCAATTTTTTTTAACACTTCGTTCTGAATTTTAATTAAAAATCCCGGATTTTGATTATAAGAAAACGGTTCAAATTAAAAGATTTTTAATAGATAAAAGTTGTAGTGTTATTGTAATCATCGATTTTAAATAAAAAGAAAGAGATTTATTTTCATTTTTGTGTGTGTATGGAATGACCAAATGACCCGGATTATCAATAGCTTAGAGAGTTCCGGTTTTCCGCTCTTTCTATCTCTTAATTCTTTCGGCTTTCTGACAGAGAAATATATATATAAATCATCAGGTGTGGTCACATCTAATATTTCTCGCATGCTCTCTAATAAAGGTAAATTAATGTTTTCAACGGCTTTTTTTTCTCCGTAACTGATTAAAGTCAAAATTTAGCACAGAATACACCACATTTTATAATTTTAAGTCATTACTTATCGTGTTTATATGCTTCTGAAAGTACATACCAAAAGATGGTGTTCGATTTGAGTGAAACCAAGCATGTTTTTTTAAAGATACGATTACATAAAAATAGCCACTTATTGCTACTTCAGAATATTTTTTCTTTATAATACATGTTTGTATTTAAGTTGTTTTTTTTATAATTTATGCTATGTATTTGATAATTTATGTTATTATTAATGATTTTTTATATGTTATGTTCTCAAAAATTATACAATAAAATTTCTCTGATGCATCATAATTAAGATTTAAGAAAAAAAATTAATTTATATTTGTATATAATTATTCAATAAAAATTTTTTGATTCATCATAATTAATATTAAAAAATTTAATTTCCTTCTTAGAAAAAAATGTATATAATTTCCTAATTAATTTAATTAATTAATTTATTTATCAAGGCATTCTGTTACGGCTTGTGATTTCAATTATTTCAGCTTCTCATATATATATATATATATATATATATATGCTCTTTTAGCTTGATGGCAACATGTTGATGAAATTTAATTTTTCACATTCAGGTGCAGCATGCTCATGTTAGTTGACACGTTAACTGCCAACTGCGAGATATCTCGTAGATTGCATTGTTTTCTAGGACCAAACCATATGTGCTATTAGATGACACCTTCTCGACGACAGCAAAAAGATAGCAAAGAAGGGGGCATCTAATTTGATAGAGGGTCCTGATATCAGGCGAGGGTAGTGGCAGTGAACGTGTAAAATTCATTTCTTATGAAACATGTTGTTGAGAAATACGCTCAAAATATTTTTTTAAAAAAAATTATGATTGAACAAGAGATTTTTAAGATGATGTTAAAGGCGAGTTTTTAATAAGATGTTCAAATTAAATTATAAGTTAAGTTGTTTAATTTTAAGATGATGTAAAGATCAGTATAGATCAGATGTCAAAGATATTCAGATATCAGATATCAAAGATCAGTATAGTATTGTAATATTTATAACAGGAAATGTCAGGAAATATAGCAGAAAAATGTCAGATTTCACAAAGTTTTAAATAAATAAAATTTCAAAAGAAATCACTCGGAGTTGCAAATTCTCATCTTCCAAAATATATATATATTTCAAATTTGTTGGTTCTAAGTCAAACGATATGACCAGTAGAGCGCCAAAACATAGACGCATACATTCGTTTTTATTGTAAGCAGAACTCTCAAAATGAAAATAAATATTAAGCGTCTGTAATGATAAATTCAAATATGATCTATTAATTATAGTTTTGTGCATTCAATCTAATCTAATAAGCAATTTCTCATTAATAAATCGAAATTATACTTATAATTCTAAGCACCTTTATAAAGAAAAAGAATTTTGTTATTCACAAAAGTGAAAACAAAAAGCGAATAAGTCACCAATCTGGACAGAGATTTACAGCAACCCTCCACCAATAACAAAACCGTGCGGCCGCTGGGAAATGGAAGTTAAACCGCGAATCATTCAAAACGATAGATGGGTCAAACCGAAGGGTTCATCGAGTGACAACACAAACCATGGATAACTTAGTTAATATTCTTCTTCAGCGGAATGACAGTTCTGTGGACTGGGGTTTCCACCTAGCGCTGGACCATGAAAATCAGATGATCGTCGATAAGGTGAGTTTTTCTTTTGAGTTAATTTAATGATTTTATCTGATTACAAATGCGAGGTTTTCTTTTAACACGTTTCTTTTATTGCATAACAGTTGTTTGAATAACATCTTACTTTGCTCATGATATATTGAAGAGGTCATTGAATTCGTTATTTGTTGTAAAATATCGAAAATTTGAAAGAATGAATGGTTGTTTTTATGCATCTGAGTTGAAATAAAGATTTCAGTATATTAATAAATATTTCTTAAAAAAAGTTATGAACACTCAAAATGCGCGGAAATCAATACATAATTATTCTTATTCGATAAATAAATGTCTCGATTGAAAGTCTTGGAAATTATAAATAAATAATGCTCGTTGTACTGTAATAACCATATATCTAGGTAGAATTCTTCTACGTTTATAACTATTCAAATTCAAAATGGATCGTTTTGTGTTTATGATTATGTTTATCAAAACAATTGAAAAGGAAAAACGAATCTTGGAATTTGATGCTAATGTTTGTAACATCGAATTGAATTTTGAAAAACTAAGATGGTGCAAAATTATTTGTACTATAATATTCTCGGAAGTTACTGCAAAAAAACACTAACATTTTATTAAATGTTTATTTAAAATTTCAAACCTATAGGATTGATTCCCCTAAAACTTTCTCGCACTCTCTCTAATAAAACTATTACCTCAGAGAAAGACTTGCATTTGATTACAGTAGCTCCGAAACATTAACGTCTAGCTTGAATGTAGCATCTTTACAGAATCTGTTGTCTCCTTGGCGAATTATTTGGTGGTTAATCCATGGTTAATAGATGCGATAAATCGATCTGAAAATAATTTTTATAGATGATTGTATAAATTCTATAACCTTCGTAGTAACCTTCGTCTATAACCTTCGCGTAAGTAAAAGGAATATGTTGTCGAAGTTTTATCGGAATCGGATGAGCGGTACGGCTGCACATAGGAGACATACAAGCATTCATTTTTATTTATATAGATTATATTTAAACTTAATGATGATGCAAATTTGTGTTTACTAATGCAGTTGAATAATAAATTCCAGATGATTTAATCTTAGATTATGAACAGTCCATTTAGGATGCATTGTTACTTATTAAGAAAAGTCTTTATAGAAGCACAGATATATTTTTATTTACATTAATGTAATATAAAATTTACAAAAGATGAGAAACCTGCTTTATGTTTTCAAGGCATCAAAGCTCTAATTCGTTTGAAAACGAATACGAAGTATTTTTATCATACGAAAGCATACGATTTCAGTTACGAAATATACAGTTTCAGCATACGAAATATTTTTTGTTTGCTTTTTGTTCAACAAAAAACAAATAAATGGAATTTTTAAGTTTTAATCTAATTTTGATTACATATTTGAACTACGAGAAGATTTAAAAAATGTTTGCGATTCCTAAAAGAAAAATAAAGTAACAGTTTAAGCTAGGAAATTTTTTTTTTTTTATAGAGAAGCAGAATTTTTTAACAGAAACTTAAAATATTTCTGACAAAAATTAAATGCAAATAAATCTATAAAAACTTCTAAAACCTACTTTTGTCTGCTGAAAAGTAGAATTTTATTTTTTTATAAATTTATAAATAGGCGATTCCTTACTTTCTTAAGTAAGGGATCAAAATTAAATCAGTCATTTAATTGACAAATGAGTGCCGAAAATATTAAAATAGAATAATGCCATTGGTTACGTGTGCTTGCACTGAATTTAAAAATTCTGTCTCTTTAGGAAAAATCTGTTTAAAAATTCCATCCGTGCATGAAACGAATTAAATTAAATGAAAATGT
>JAPMOQ010001652.1:3394905-3418442 GCA_026543055.1 Argiope trifasciata
AGTTTGATTAAACTGTATTTATTTAAAATCTGAAATATACAAAACTCATATTTTTTCAAAGAAAACTAACTATGCGTATGCCTATTTCTGATGATTTATTGCGCATTAAAAAGGTGCACATCATTTCGTATTTCAAAAGTGTTCCCATTCAGCAAAAAATAATACAATATTGTCATTCAAAGAATAAACTTTGAATAATAAAATTAAATATAATTATAATTAATTATGATAACTTCAGTACTTAACAATGTGCGTAATATATTAATGATGTAATCCGTCAAGGATTTATTGCTTTACACTATTTTGTGACAATTTTTGTTTTATTTACGTTCGCACTCGTCTAATTTAAGTGTTTTTAATCCGGAACTTACTCTTATTCCACGAATTTCCTCTTAATGTACTGTTAAAATGTTTATAATTCAAATTTAGTGTACATCTTAAATCAAAAATTCGAAATTGGGAAATTTTTATACTTGATTAATTTTTGTTAATTTAATAAATCCGTAGCCATCACAACGCCATTTATTTTTAAGATTGTTAACTTAAGAAATCTTTACATCTGTTAAACGAATTAATTATTAAAAAGCAAGAGAAACATCTATTTCATTTTACTTTCATTGTCACTGTCATTGATAACTATTTTATTCAATCGGATTTTTGGCTGATTCAAAATTTTATTATTACTTCGAATGCGGTGAACTTCAAAGTAACCAAGTTTAGCCCCTCTACCTATAAATTTACTTAATTTCCTTATTAAACAGTACATCCTTTCTGCGACATTGTGTAATTAGGGAATTTTCATCCAATCTGATACATTTATTATTTTAATTATTATAATGATATAAAGTCATTTGAGGTATTAAAGCATTTAGTGATTTTTATATTTTAAATTAATTTAAAGTGCAAAAATAATATAAATACTTTAGAGTCTCTAACAACATTATATTTTCATTTAATTTCAAATTCAAAATCATAGATTAAGTAATACGATACGCGATTGAGGTTCGTCATTTTATTTGAAGGGGTTAATTGCATTATGCAATATCGTAAATATATTGTTCAATTTCTTGTGGTGAACTAATAACAGGAACGAAATGATCTTAGTTTATATTAAGAAGTCAAACTAAGCCTTTGGAAAGCGAAACGTTCTTACAATTATGCAAAACACGTGCCTCAATAGCTAAGTTTTTATTATTTTTTTAACTGTTGCATCTTACAAAACCCGTCGCCGTTAAGCATCCAAAGCGCAATACCATCTCGCCCTTGGCGCAGACTAAACAAAAGCCACGGGCTCCAACGTCACTCTGTCAATCATAAAGAGTGTGTTCCGAGCAAACCCTCACCTTAACCCCTCTCAAGTCGGCCTTTCCCACGGACTGATACGCAGGTGCGAAAGTCGAATCGGAAGCGATCCAAGAGCGAACTTGTTGATTTCCCGCCGCATTCCTGCCCGCGATGCCAGGTTTCGTAAGCCTTCTGCACCAAACGAAAATAGGGGCAAGGTGAACAACAACAACGGGAGCGCGATTCCGGTGGAATTAGCAGTTCTTTCGAAAAGCATTCCTTGCTGACCGCTAGAAGATGATGCATATTAAAGTGACCATTCTGCATCCGGATTCGGATCGGTGAGTGGTTCCATAATTTGATTATCATTATTTTATAATTTTAATGAGTTGGTTCTGCAGTGGTGTATTTGTGGCGGTTGTCAACTGTCAAGTTAGGCCTAAATTGCTGGTGCTATTGTGTGTAAAATTAGCAGTGCGAGATAGGTTTAAATTAAATTGGTGCGACGTATTTCGTGGTAGTATTTCAATGCTACATTTTTTTTCTACTGCTTAAAAAGCAATTTATTAACTATTACTCATAATGATTCGTGTCCTGAATTTAAAGAATATTTAATTTTACAAATTTATTCACGTCAAAACTGCAATTAAATAGGCAATTAATTCCTTTGGATAAGCCTAACTATCTCGAATGTAATTTCAATTCTTTTTCGATTGAAATAGCAATAATTATTCCTAATAGAATTAACTTGGAGATTAAATAAATTTGTAGGTCAAAGGATTTAATCACAGTTTTTAAGTGTTTTGTTTAGGAGATTTATTTCTATAAGTTTCAGCATTTATGCGCTATAAATTAAATAGTGAAAACTGGAACTGAATAAAAGCATTGCATTCTTTTTGGGAAAATGCCATCAGTGAAAGCCATCAAAACATTTCTAAACAAAGGTCTAAACCAACCAAATCAATTTTTTTTAGATATCTGCTTTCCTATGGAACGAGAATTATTATTCTTGCAGAAAAGTATATCTTTCAATTTTCTTTTCAGTAGCGGCATATAAGTGATGCAATTGTCACTAAACTTGTTTACAGAGCGTGAAATGTATTGAAAATTATTTAAGAATAGATTTTAATTAATTTGTAATAATTTGTGGAATCAAGTGGAACTTACACGAAAAATTTAGCTGAAGGCAATTCTGGGAGTGAACCCTTGGGAATAATCCATAGCTTTAATATAAAACATTAAAAATACATATGGGTTAATTAATAACTTATTAAATTTTCCATCTTTTAGAAAACTTTCTTGAGTATTTTCAAATTTTTTCTAATGTTTTGTCGTTTTATCAGAGGTTTTGGTCCTAAATTTGTTAAGAAAAGTAAATCATATTTCAAAATTATGAAGACTTGATAAATAACAGTATTTTATTACTTCTTTATCAATATTATTTTTTCTTTCGTTGCTTTATTTTCGTATAAATGTGGGAGAAATAAGATTTTCAAATGAGAATGATTTTTTGAAACTTTTCTAAAATCTGAAATATAGATATAAGTCCCAAAGATATAATTTTAAGTCACGTTTTAAGTTTCCGTTTTCAAAAAACAACTAAGTTAATCTGAAGTAAATAAGAAAAGCAACTGCATAAAAGAGTTGAAAAAGAAAACTTGTTCGGTTGCAGAATTTCTAATTTGTAACATATATTTTCTTGTTTTCCTATAAAGTCTGTTTTTGAAGTGAAATACTGCAACGAAAGAAATGTATTTCATTCTTTTTGGGAAAATGCCATCTGTGAAAGTCATCAAAACAATTCTAAATAAAGGGTTTAAACCAACCAAATCAATAATTTTTTTTATATATCCACTTTCCTATGGAATGGGAATTATTATTCTTGCAGAAAAGTGTATCTTCCAATAGTAAATAAAATTCTCAACGGTAATTATAATTTATTTTTATTGAATGAATTTACTTATATGTCTCCTCAATTAATTGCAAAGATTTAATTGAGACTTAAATTTTGCGAACAAATACTATTTTTCATTGACAATTTTCAATTTTTTAAAATAACGAATGTTTTTTTTTCGTAGTGTTTTTTTTAAAATATCAATTACCAAAGTATTTAATAAAAATTATCACTAATTTAAGCCCTAAAAGTAGTATATTTTTTGTTTACGTGCAATTTTCATGATACTATATCATTGTAAATATCAAATTATTATCAAACTGCTCTTCAGATTAGAAGTTTAATTGGGATATCAATCTAATACAAAATAGTATCCTTTTTTGGAATCTCCAAAATTGGTTTTATTAATAATTGATAGTACAAAACTTGTTAAAAAGTTAATATTAAAAAGGAAATCTTTGACATTTAAATTCTGTTTCATTGATATGAAAAAAAAAAATAACACAACATAATATAATAAATAATTTAAGAAATTTATCCGGACAATTTCTCAGCTTCGAGCATTTGCTTTAAATTACTTTAAATTCTGCGTATATCCTGATTAAACATAATTTAAATATAAATTCTGTTTTTTATAATATTTATTAAACATATTGGACAATATTTTGAGAACAATACTCACGAATAATTTTACTGTACAAAATTTGAAATATACATTTTTATTAGAACCGTGGTGAAATAGTGGTACTACAATATAAAATGTCTAACATTTTAAGATGTGATTAAAATTTTAGATATCTTTGAAAGATTAGCTCGTCTAATAATTCTAGGGGGCAATAATCGCTTCCATTGGAAAAAGGGAGAGAGGAAATGTTTCCCATCTCTCTCTTAAAATAGCTCATTTTGTGGTTCCTAGATGGCAGCACTACATTTTGAGAGATTTCGGTGCATGGATTTCAAATTTTTTTTGGAAAGACTTTCTAGATTTTCTCTTCTAACTAAATACTATATTAATTCAATTATAATTATCTTAATGATTCTTTATAAAGACCTAAAAATCGTACTTTCTGGAACAAGTTTTGAAGAATTCTCTTTCTGATAATGGCGCTACTATTATCAGACACTTGAGTCTTATATTTCATTTTTCGACCGAAATAAAAGCAAATTGAATTTCATTAAAATGTTTATTTATTTTTAATTTTTGTCAGTATTAAGTAAGTTTAAATGATAAAATCAAAATTCGTCTATTCAAAAGACTCCAGAACAGTCTTTATAATGCAAGAAGAAACAAAATTTCACTATCATGTAGTACAAGAGAAGCAATTTGCAAAACTGGAAGAATTTATAAAATTATCGTTGACAAATGAAGTTGTGTCAACATTAAAGCCATTTTCCTTTCTTTGTTTGTGAAAATAAGTGAAAATGCATTTCATTGTTAAATTTGCGTTTCTTTAATTCAAAGCACGAATAACGAATACATGATTCCAAACACAAAAGGCAAGACAATTTCATATTTTGTAATAAACAAATAAATGAGTAAAGAAAAATTTAAAAAGTTATTTTGAAGTGCTGAATAAAGAAAAACAGCACTATGCATACTCAAGGAACCTTAAATTTTTTTTTTTAATATGAATTCTAATATGAAAACTTTGCTGTAGAATCCACAGTTTTTGGAATTGACTGTATAAAGTAGCTTATAGAAATGAGAAAATGCCCGTAAAGTGAGAAATTATTTAATTTCTCTCTTTAAATACTAGTATTTAAAACATATCAATGAACAGAAGTCACATGACACATAGGGTGGTCAGTTTGTTTAAAAAACGGATTGTTACAAGATTTAATGTTAAATGACGTTTTACAAAAAGTCAAAAATGCAAATGATGGTTCATCGTCTTGCGTAAATGGGTTTCGCACTTTCTGTCTTACTAATTAAACCTATCTGCGAAAATCATGTTGATATTGATATGATATTGGTATTCATCAATGCATGTGTTGATGAATAATTTTCTTTTTAATTTTTGTATTGGTGCTGGATTTCAATGAAATTTTGTGTAAAGACACAAAATTGACTTTAAATAGACGAACTAGTAATGGCTTCGCATATATTATAAAATCAGACTATATTTAAAATATTTTTGAGCCTTTAACGAACATAAATCTCCGGCTGTAATACTAAACTTTTCAGCAGTAATTTTTTTCCGGTCCCAGCCCCTTTTTTCATTTGTGTGTCATTTAGTGGCCCTAATTTTTTTTACCCGAAGTGTTTTTAGACATGTTTTTCAAAATTCTGAATTCTGAATCTCCTTCTCTCAGGTTGTATTGATCTAATAATTAATAAATATTTTAGTTAATTAAATATATGTTTAATCTGATGTGATTTTTTAAAAAAAATATTTTTATTTTTTATTACTTGAACTTTAGTTGTGTAATTGGAATCAACTCCAGATTCACCGTTTCGAGATTTAATTGTCTTCACAGAATATTAAATAACAATATTTCAGTTTATTTAATATAATAATATTGTTTCGAAATTTATAAATGCCTTATGAAAATAGTTATTCAATGACTCATATTTGCTTCACTTTATATTAAGATGCAGACACTTAACGTTATTAGATGGATTTCAAACGTGAACAAATGAACAAATTAGCTCCTTACAGCTTAAATGCTTCCGTTTGGATATCGGTTTAGATCTATCTTTCGTGGAAGCGTAGGAAGCATTGTTAATCTGGATTTGATAACTCCTATCTAATAACAATAATAAGATCGTGAAGTCTATTTTATCTATATCCAGCAAAGTTCAAGTAATTTTAATTTAGATTTTTTTTATTCTTTGAAAGTTTCCCACTTAATATTTTCTGGTAATTTAAAGTTGACGGTGCTGTTTATGAGTTCTTGTTGTTATTATTATTTATATAAGTAAAAGATATCTTATCCTAAAGTTATAATTAATGTATATTAACTTCATATTATTGATTCATAAAATATTCATTGTTAAATATCAATAAAATTCTTAAACTTAACAAAATTTGCAAATCTTGCCTTCTCTTCAGTGAATGATATTCTCCGAAATTTGTTAAAAATTTGATTCTATAAAATCGCCAATTAATTTTTTATCTTAACAACTTTATTATGTTGAACAGCCGCTGATGTTTACAGCAGACACTGAGACATGGACACAAACAACAGGCTCCATTCTGGTAAGCCTGAGTTGCCTAACTAGTCTCCTCTACCAAACAGGGAACCATGGGGAAACTTTAATCCGATTACGCATTAATCTACTTCATTTGATACTCTCTGACAATATTTACTTTTTTTCTACACGCCTCCAATCTGAAAGCGATTGTAGTTTTTCTTTTACTACTTTTTTTAACATTTCTGAGCAAGTAATTTTAATTAATATTTTTTATTCCTTGGAACTTTTCGTCCTAATATTTTCTTGTAATTTAGAGTTGACGGTGCTGTTTATGAGTTCTTGTTATTATCTATATGAATAAAAATGAATTTGTGTCTATATGTCTCTTATGACTTCCTAAACCGTTCATCCGACTGAATGAACAGAAGAAATAATGAAACCTGGTCTGCTTATTGTTTATAACTACTGGATGGTTATAGAAATATCACAATTATCTAAATTTTTTTATAAAAAAAATCGAATCTCAACCGCATCTATTTACCAATGATTAATCTCCAAATAACTCACAATAGATTCTGTAGAAATGCTAAATCTAAATTAAAGGTTAATATTTTGTAGCACTCAAGGTTAATATTTTATAGTACGCAAATGTCATGCAAGTCATTCTCGGTGGTAACAAATTTATTACAGAATATGCGAGGACGTTTTGCGGAGACCAACAGTGGGGTTTTTAAATTTTAATTGAATTTTAGCGGTTTTCGCAGTAACCACCAAAAATATTATAGTACAAATAATTTTGCACCATCTTAATTTTTAAAAATATCGTTTCAACGATATTAGCGATTTTATGGTATAAATATGTTTTCTGAGTTTACAATTTTAAAAGAAAATATTTTAATCACATTTTCTAAAATAAAACCTGAGAATTCTGAACGAATACTGAACGAGTCACGAGATACAAAAAATCGTTTCTTTCATTACCATTCTGAAAGAGCGCCAAGTTTTACATTTCTAAAAGAATACACAAATCTAATGTATAAAAATGAATATTTGTTTGTTCATATTTTAAATACTGTCGTACCGTTCATCCTATTTCAATAAAACATTGCAAAATTATTGATTGATTTCACTTATTTTTTTTTTTTTTTTTTGCCGACAACATCGGGCCGGGTAGCAATTAGGTGAATTATATAATTAAAGATTTTTAGCAACAAAAGCTATCATTCCCCAAATGCCAGATTCACAGTTGGTAGATGTCAAGAAGTTTCAAGGAACGAATAAAACTTTATAGACAGCGTTTATGATGAAAAGTTTTTTTGGATCAAACTTTCAGAGACAAATTTCCTTAGTGTTTGAAAGTGAGCTTGCTCCAAAAGTGTGTTAAGTTAGTTGAATACTCAAAACAATGCTCGTGAGTATTTATTATCATTAGATATTTACGAAATATAATTACATTTGAGTGTCAACTTTAATTTACTTTCTACTTCTATATTAATTTTTTTAGTCATTTTATTATAGTTTCTGACACCTCTGAGTAAATTTTACGGTAATTACGATGCAAAGTATTGCATTTCTAAATTTTATTCAAGAAAATGTATTCCATTCCAATCCAATCCAACACCATACAAAAATAATTCTTTAAATAAAAACATAAAAGTTAATGCTGGTATTTTTCAAACATGTAAAATCACTATTAATAAGTCTTTAAACTGGATTTTCTTTTGGAATAATTTTTAAAGCATTTTAATAGGGTTGAATGATGCCCATTTCTATTCCTCTGATTAATTACGTTTTTCACTACCTTGCTCATCCAGAGATTTTTAGTTATCATCGCTACAAATTTCGGAGAGGAATTTGTGTTGGTGGTGGGTCTAATGCCACTTGGTCATATCAAGCCCGAATGAGCGGAGCTCTTTCGAATGAAGGCAGAAGTGTGCGCCTTTCGTTGTGAATGAGCACCGTTAGGGGGCGGTCGAACTCATTCATATACTCATTCATGCATCCACAAGTCAGAATTTAGATCCAAACCAGAGACCGACTCATCCCTGATTCAGTACCCCCAGAGGTATCATTTCTGATGGGAACTTGGAGGACTTTGCAATCACGACATTTTGAACTGCCATAAGCCAACACGCGGTCTTTGGAAGAGACGAGGACAGAACTCGATACCTTTCGGTTACGAGACTGACGCTCTACCAACCAGGTTGGGTTTTAGTTTTGGTTTTAGTTTAGTTATATTAACGTCCCGTTTAAAGCAACACGAGGGCTATTTTGGGACGGACCTCGTAATTTTGAACCACGGTCAGATGTCGAGGACGACACCTGAACTGGCACCCCCCTCTCCACACCACGCCACGCCACACCAGCGGGAGGACATTTGGCCTGACAGATTTAACGTGCAACAGACCCCCTCACACGGCGGTTCTTCGGTGGAATCGAGTCTCCAACCTGAAACCCTCCGGTTCCGAAGCCGAGACTTTACCACCGGGCCACCGCGGCCCTCAACCAGGTTGGGATAGGATTATTAAAGAATGCGAAAAGAATAAGTTCGGACAGGATTATTAAAGAATGAGAGAAAAAAAACCTTTATCATTTTAAAATTTCGCAGAGATTCTACAAAATGGGAAATATTTCTACAACAAAAATGCAATAAATAAGTTTAGAATTCAAATATAGTTTCGAAAAAAAAAATTATCCGAGACCCACATATTTGCTCTAAAGAACATTTGCATACGAAATTTGGATCTAGTATTCTACGGCAAACAATCTGAATTATTTAACATCCTCCCTTTCCATATACTCTCCATTTTCGCATATACAAGGTGGCCAGAAATAAAACACCCCTACTCTGACCTCCATGGATATCGAACTACTCAGTGTAAAGGCTCAAAATTTTGTACACATACTATTCAAAATATGGGGAAACGGATTTCACGAAAAAAAAAATAGTTCCTGAAATCACCGATAGGTGGCGCTGCACAACTGGAACTATGATCAAAAGACACAAATAATAATAAAAATTAAAATGTTTATGCGGAATGGAATGCTTCCATGCTTCCTTTTTAATTTTTCTGCCCCTTATGGAAAATAAAAATAGTAAAGAAGCTAGAACTCCCGTTGTAACTGCAATTTCATACTGTAACCAGAAAAATTTGCATAAAGCATGGTTAGAAGCCATGTTCTGGGTATAAAAGAAGTTAAAAGGTTGGGAATGTCATTCTTATTAGTGATGGCTGTCACGCTGCCAGAACGCGCTTTGCTTGTGAAGTTGTTTTACGAGAATAAAGGAAATGCTCCAGCAGCACTTCGAGAGTTTCGCCGACTTAAGGATTTGCGTAAGGGACCATTGCTTCCACAAGCTCTCAGGAGAATGATCGCTCGATTCGAGGAAACTGGACATCTTGGAGTTCAGCCTGGTCGAGGACGCAAACCGGTTCGTTCAGATGTCGTTGAAGATGTTGCCACCGGTATTGTTGAACAGTCAATGGATAATGTTTTAGGCTGCAGTAGTGCACGTGCAGTGTCACGACACTTGGGTGTTCCCTATAGCACAGTGTGGAACGTACTCAGAAAAATGGTGCATTGTTTCCCGTACAAAATCCGCCCTAATCAACAATTGCTGGCCACAGACAGGGAGATGCGACTGACCTTTGCATTGACATTTCTTGCTAGAGTTGAAGTGGATGCATCGTGGCCGTGGCAGATTCTGTGGAGCGATGAGGCCCATTTCCACCTCAGTGGAACAGTGAACACCCATAACTGTCGCATATGGGACACGACAAACCCCCGTACCTTCCAAGAGATTCCACTCCACTCACCGAAAGTTACAGTCTGGTGTGGATTCACAGCCACATTCATCCTTGGACCGTTCTTTTTCGAAGAGGTTACTTCCAATGGCCTTGAGACATGTACCGTGACGGCCAACAGGTACAAAAGGATGCTCGAAACATTTGTTGTACCCCATTTGCAGCAGCGCCAATGCCTTGACACCATTACTTTTATGCAAGATGGAGCACCTCCACACATTGGACTCCCTGTGCAACAGTTTCTTCGCCAACATTTCACCACTGACAGAATAATCAGTCGCGCGTTTCCGACAACTTGGCCATCTCGTTCACCGGATCTTAATCCGTGTGATTTTTGGCTTTGGGGACACTTAAAAAACCTTGTTTATCGAGAACGTCTGATAACCTTGGCAGATTTGAAAGAGAGTATCAGTCTGCATGTGAGAAGCATCTCAGATGACCAGTTACGATCCGCAGTTGAACAAGCTGTCCACAGACTTCACATTTTACATCTTCAGGAAGGGAACCATATTGAGCAGCATTCCCTGCATCGATAACGTCCTTGTTTCATGTATGCTTGGTACTTTCAAATAAAATGTGTTTAAAACGTGTTTTTGTGTCTTTTCAGCATACGTCCAGTGGTACAGCGCCACCTATCGGTGATTTCTGGAACTAAATTTTTTTTTCGTGAAATCCGTTTCCCCATTTTTTGAATAGTATGTCCACAAATTTTCAAGCCTTTACACTGAGTAGTTCGATATCCAGGGAGGTCAGAGTAGGGGTGTTTTATTTCTGGCCACCCGGTATTATTTGAAGAGATTAGTATTTCATATTAGCACAGTCTGTTGCACTACATTGTACAATATTTTGCGATATTATTTGGTATTAAACAATATTGCGAATATTTATCTGTGTCATACAATATTGTTCAATATTTGTGTGCGACTAGGGATCAGGGGGTAAATTAAACAGTATGAGTCAATGTGCATAAAGATATGAAATTAGAGCCACTGTTTGCTGCAAA
The DNA here is from genome assembly GCA_026543055.1 of Argiope trifasciata. Taxonomy (NCBI): domain Eukaryota; kingdom Metazoa; phylum Arthropoda; class Arachnida; order Araneae; family Araneidae; genus Argiope; species Argiope trifasciata. The sequence goes on from JAPMOQ010001652.1 coordinate 3,406,029, forward strand.
TGGATAGTTTATTATTGGCAAACGCTAAGAGCTATTGGTAATTTCAAAATTAGCAAAAATGAAACAATAATTAACTTTGTTTCTTTAACTATTCACTTTTAAATTTTTTCAAAACATAATTTTTGACTGATTTTTAATTTTTAAATTAGATAACATATTGTGTGACGAATATGTAATCTCCTGGAAGGATTCTTTCCATAATTTCAATAGAGAAATTTGTGAATAGATATGAAGTTAAATTTTATACATGAAAAACTAATATGAACTAACAAATTTTTTAATGCTATTAATATTTTAACATGACGTATTTTTTATTACATAATAAAAATAAAAATTTAAAGAAAAGCTCACGACAAATATTTTAACAAACATCTAGAGATGAAAATAGAAATTGTAACACTATGAGGTATAAATAATAATACTCTAATTAAAATTTTAACTGCATAACACAGTTTAAATTTAAATTTTTATTGCAATATTCCCTCGCTGAATATTCATTACTATAATAATCTAATTGTATTGCATGAATATTTTAATTATATATTGCATATAATAATCTAAAAGTATTATTTTCAAAAGTCTTCAAGATTTGTCTTGATCTGCAAATGTTTTAGTGAAATATTTTCTACTTTTTAATGCATTAATTGAAAAAAATTTGCCTTCATCCTTTACTTATCAGATTGTACTGTATTCTGCAATTCATTGGTGATCTGAAATTCCGTGACAAATAAGAGATGATATTTCTCAAGTGAAATCAAAATTGATTTCAAACGAATAGTTAATGTTAAATTTTGACAATATTAAAATTTTGGGCTTTAATCAGAGAATAGAACGGTACAGAATTTCTGAACTTTTATCCGTTCAAGTCTTATCAGAAATCTGATACCCCAGTAAGGAACAGTGCAAAGACATTACTTTTTTTTTTTTTGATAAATATATTAGGTCTTAAAAATCATAAAAAAATAAAAAGAAATCACAAATAAACATCTCGGTAATATATTAACCAATTATTATATTTTCATCAACAAATAGATAAGAATAATCATGCTTCTAAAACAATTATCCGGCAAAGAGCTATGCCATTAAGAAAAGAATGAAATATTGATTCCATATTTACGAGCTGTTTTCTGAAATCTTTTATTGGAGGATATACGAGAAAGTTCTGAGGAAACACCTTCCGCTGATATTTATCTCTGATAAAAATAAAAAATAAATTCCGCTGTTAATATAAAATATTATCCCGGGTAAATATTAAAAAAATGCATCTCTGGGTAAATAAATTCTGCTGATATTAATTATTTAACATTATTACTATTCCGCGAATATTCCGTATAAAGTCGGGTATTTTGAAGTCATTAAAGATAAATAAAAATAAATTCATGATATATAGATAAAATAATTAATTTTTATATAAATGCTTTAGAATGTTAAAAATATGTTGAAATGTGAAGGTAAATTGATTCGATTATTTAAAGTAGTAAGTAGCCTTAAAATTTAATTTATAAGCTAACTTTCTGAAATTGAGAAAAAAAACTTAACTACATCAAAGTTCTGAAACATTTCGAATTTTTTATGATATGTATTTCTGAAGTTACAATTGCTTATGACATTAGTTCCGTGCAATCTAATTATTTAAAAAATTATTCCTTTTTTATATAGAAAATTTGGATAATATTGTTACAAATGCGAGTTGGTTTTAATTTATTCAATCAAACGGGTAATATTAAAGCGAAATCTTTTCATTTTATCCAAAAAAAGAAATGTGATAATTGCAAAATGTTCTTTATGCAATTTATTGTTTTGTATTCATTAAAAAAATGATATTAGTCCCCTTTAGCAGCCAGACAAATATATATATTTGTTAGATTTTACCAAGATATGGCCGAAAAGCATTATTATAATTGAGTAAGTCAAAACAAATTATAATACTTGTACTCTACATCTAATAAATTAAAAACTCTTACTACGGAATTAATATCCAAAGAAAAGCATTTAAAAAAATTTAAATTTAGCACCGGCAAAACCACACGATTGAATATTTTGCTGGATGGGATTTAAATCTCATCACAACATAAGAAATAAATTATTACAAATTGTGAGTCTCGTTTAAGAAATACTAAAAATAAAGAAAACATGAAATATTAAACTGGTTTAAATTGAAAAGTAAATTTTTTTGGCTTAAGATAATATTATAACTATTATTTGGAGGAAATAATTTTGAAGATATGTTCATCAAAATCTGTAAGTAATTGATGGAAATTGCACTTCTGGCAATGAATGGTTAAGCCTGTTTACGCGTTTGGTTAAACTCAGACGCCCTTTAATTTATTTATAGTTTAATTATAATTAATTATATATATATTGATATTGTTAATTATTTAATTATGAGTGAATATAGAAGTAACAAAATTAAATATATAATCTTGCTTTCTGTGATGGCATAGTTATTTGTAAGCCCGAAACTGAATATTTTCCAATAATATTTCGCAATTCAGATCAATTAACGAAGCATTGAATTAAGTGCAGCTGTCTTAACAATTAGTTTAGTAAAGCTGCCTGAAATATTCTTTGATTTGTTTACATTTAACTGCTGCCATTCTACAATTTGTAATAAAGATTATATCTGTGCCACATGCGTCAGCGTTTTACATATAATGAAATAGTTTTGCCATCAAAAACTTTTGTGTGGAAAATAATGTATTCGTAAGATCTTTTCAGTGTTTCTGCGCCATTAATATCTCCATTCCATCCTTCAAATTCGCCGAGGATGATGAGAATTTGATGAGTCCATCAAGGTCAGAGAGAACAACTGGCAGTGTCAGCTGGCACTGGGGATTCGCCACACCCACGATGTTTCTATCCGTGCGACTAATTTTAGAACTAATACTAAGAGGAGGAGTATTTTCCCTGCCACTGTTCCTGCCTTTTAAGACTTCTGAAAACTTTTAGACTGTCGGCAACTCTTCTGTAGGGGCTTTGCTGAGATAAATCAGTGAGACTCTCGCAGAGTTTGAAGATCGTAAATGCACTAATTTTCCGTTCATTCTGAAATACTTTTTGAAATAACGAATTATGAAGTCAAAAGAGAAGAAGCCGCTTCTTAAAATATTTGCAGAGTATTGCACTAAGCAAGCATTTGAGACTAAACACGCATAATTCCTAGAAACGAAGGGAAGAAAAAAAGAATTTTGTGTGCAATATTTAGAAAAAGTATAAAATATAAATATGAAGGTTATGACTGTCAAATGAAAAAAAAAATGCATGCATTGTAAGGTTAAACTGTCACACGGCATCTGATTTTATACATCTAAACAATTTTAAAAACAGTCTTTTTACATCCGAATAAATTTTTATACCTTTCTTATGCAAATTTGTTGATTCCTAACAAAAATTCATTGAAATCCATTCATGGGAAGTCTGTCTGGTAATACGTACACTAGTTCCTACAATAATTGCAAAACAATGAACTAAATAGGTAAAACACTATACACATAGTTATAATCTAAAGTGTAGATTCTTATCAATTCTTATCTTCTTTGAAACAAATCCGGCGTAAGATTAATCGCTTGTCCATCTATACTTTCGCATGCATGTAAAAAGCAATTAACTGAAAAAGTTTGCAATGATTTAAAGAAGTGAAATGTAGTATGTCATCTTGTTACTAAGATTGTGGATATATGTATTGAATTTTTGTTTCAATCAATCTAAAAACGCGTGTAAAATGCTGATTCAGTTTTCTTTGCCATAAAACGAAAAAAAAAAAAAAGCACTTTTATGTGTGAAATTTTTGAAATAAAAATCGGAGTTTTCCCATGAAATTCACGGCCTTGACCTAGGACAACGTATTTTGGAGAGGAAAAGAACACTTTTATTAAAAATTACGCGAAAACAATTTCACTTTTTTAAGATACTTTTCCTCATCTAAATATGGTTCGAAATTTAGATCAACCACAAATTTTTTTGTATTGCTTCAAAGCTAGATGTAAATATAACTGAAATGCATTAAGTCTAACGGTGTTTACAGTGTCACAAAAATATTTCTGACTGTAAATACAGGGGATGATGACTAAAATAAAAAATATATAGTTTAATGGTTTTTTCCTTCGTATCTAGAATTATTCTGTACCAAAATTTATTTAATGATTCAAGCACAAAATTAAAATTTCTCTGGCAAACTTTTTCTCGATACAAAGATTTTTTTAAAAATGTATGTGAAATAAAAGAATGAAGGAATAACAAATTATGTTAATATATAATAAATTCTGTGAAAAAATTACCTTCTCACTATTTCACGTGTTTCATTGTATGAGTATGACAGCCATAAGTTTTTTAGATGCGTAGAGACATATTGTTGTACAACGTTCTACTTTTTGTTTCTGTACTACGCCATTGTTTCTGTACAATGCCATTCTGTGTGCCATTGTTGAAATATTAAGATTTGTGAGTGGAAGTTATCCGTAAATATTGAATTTTGTGGCAATATAACTCCTAATAATCTATCGGTAATTTATTCGCTACTGGGATTCATCCGATGACTGTAATTGCCGGTAATTATTCACAATCACTACTGAACTTATTGGTATTATGAGTAATCACCAAGGTGATTCTGAATTATATAATAATAACAACCAATAATATTCATGATGTTCTGAATCATTTATACATAATCACCAATTTATTACATTTGCAGTGATATGATAATAAATCATCGTTAATTATGAATCTTAATTAAATTTTACCTAAATGTTTGTTACTCGAAACTTAAATATTCGGTTCTTTTTATATTTCTGCTAAAATATTTCGCATTTACGATAAAAATTCAAAGACTAAAGACTTCGGCGCAGCATATCCTAAAAAAGGATCTTGAGCCAGAAATTACCATATGATATCCTATCCTATCAAAGACTAATATGATTTAAATGGTTTGAATCATCGGCATTTGCTGGGTATTGCATGACAATACTCCTTTTATGTATTGTTAGTTAATTATTCATTAAATTGTTCTAAAATATGAAGATAAACAGGAAATGTAAAATATGGATAAAAAGTATAGTGAACAAGAATGCATTTGTATTTAAACTTTAGAAAACCTGCATATCAAAAAGTTATGATGCAAGCAATTTGATCAATAAGAGCAATAAACGCAAAAATGCATGTGAAAAGTATGAGCATCTGATTTAATTTTGATACATCTATGTGAAACTAAGAGTAATTATTCATTTAAAATATAAATTCTTTTGTGTACATCAAAAAATGTCAAAAAAATCACTTTTATCTATAATTTCCTTGATCTGTTTTATATTTATAAAAAGTAGTTAAAAATATACACCAAATTTCTATAATGGATGAATGACAGTTTTGATTATGAAAATAAATTCACCAATTTCAAAATTAACTTTGATATATTCCCTTATCCACGTCCTTAAAAAAAGAACATTCTGCAAGATCTTTTTAAATATGCTACATTCCATAAAAACTGATGAAATTTCTTGTAATTACTTTTCCAAAATAGAGAATTTTAATAAAAGCAGCATTAAAAGCGTTCTTTTTTTTAATTATGATTTTACATGATGAAAATACATTTAAGCCTTTCTTATCTCTGTCATAACTTTGTGATGTTTCATTCAAATATTTATAAGGCTGCTATTTGTCAAATCTTCCTTACAAGTATTTTCCATTAATTCATTAAGGCTAAATGAGTTGACATTGTCCCACCTTTCACTTAGCTTTTTATGCAGGGTAAGATATACTTTAAACCATATCAAATTATTTATATTTGCAATTTTTAATATTTTATTTAAAGTTTTTCATTCAGTTGCGTATACTACGCATCAGTATTAAATGCGTAAAATAAATGAAATTTTTGTTTTCATACATTAAAATACATTTGTAAGATGTGCATGGTTTTGAGATTAAATTGTCTTATGCAGTGAATTTTTGACGTTCTTGACGGTATCTGCTGATAAAGTGTTTTTAAAAAAACTTATTTTGTTGTTTATTCTAATTTTGAGGCTGTGAAATTATGTGTGAAGAAAACAGTTCAATGGAATTTTTATTAATTTTTCTTATTTCAAGAAATATTTATTTAATATTTAAAATGAATGATTTTTTCCTCGATTTTAATATAAAAAATTTGTATACCTACAGATTTAATTATTTTTTAAATTGCGTGTCTCAACAAGTTAAACTGACTTGCAGCCAATTTCTCAAAGTGCCTTTTTTTCTGTCGACATTAACACTTTCAACGCTACCGACGAGATACCTCGTCTTTCGGATACTTCCAATGACAGGTTTCTGTGGGCTAAAATTTGTCTCTTATGCCAATTTAGATGAATTGAACTTTCTAATGCATATCTGACAAATAACTTTATATTTTTTGGGCCGTGGTGGCCTGGTGCTAGGGTCTCGACTTCGGAACCAGAGGGTTTCAGATTCGAGACTCGATTCTATCGAAGAAGCGTCGTGTAAGGGAGTCTATTGCACATTAAATCTGTCAGGCCAAACGCCTTCCTGCTGGTGTGGTGCAGAGAAGGGGGGTGCCATCTCAGGTGTTGTTCTCGTCATCTGACCGTGGTTCAAAATGACGAGGACCGTCCCAAAATAGCCCTAGTGTTGCTTTACAACGGGGCGCTAAAATAACTAAGCTTATATATAATAATTTCAAACTGGCATAAGAGACAAATTTTAGCCCACAGAAACCTGTAATTAGAAATATCTGAAAGACGAGATGTCTCGTCGATACCATTGAATGTGTTAAAGGTAAGACAAAGTTTTATCTATAACTTCTTCCGATATATTACATAGCTTACTTAAAAAGTAGCAATATCCATCCTCCCAAAAAAGATAATAAGCAATCTATATTGTTCCCAATATTTTTTTTTTTAAATTCATTCTCTGCCATTACAAATGAAACAATTATAATTAGGCTACAAATTCATCCACTCGCTTTTAGATTCTTCGAAGAGACTCCAGGGTTAATGAGGTTTGATTCCCGAGGTCCCGATAATGAATTCCTTCACGTCAGTTTATTTCGGTAACGGATCACTGACATGCCACCATCTCAAATAGAAAGACCTCTCAATGATTTTCATTTGTTTTTTCTTTTCCCAATTGTTTTTCAGGTAGATTTTCATTGTTAGTAAGCAAGCGTCTTGACTGCACTGCAATTAAATTTAGAACGGGAGAAAAACAGGTGAAGACATCTTCAGGGTCATGATAGCTGCTCAATGAAATTCGTAGTATTCAAATAAGAACATGATTCATGTTGAATGAGGGAATAATCATTAATTTGTATGTTAGTATTGGATATCATATTTATAATACAATATATACTATATATACAATATATACTTTCTTAGATATTTCTTTTACCTAATTATGGATTTGTAAATTAATAATGGATATCGTTTTCATAATACAACATAGCTAATAATTTTTTAAGATTTTTTAAAATTATTGATTTGTAAATTAATAATGGGGATACCATATTTACAATACAATCTATCCAATAAATACATTTTTTGTATCTATCTTTTCCCCCCAATTACTGCCCTTACTGCCAATAGATGCCATTTTTATTACACAATATATCCAATATGTTTCTTTTTTTTCCTAATCATTGAATTGTAAATTCATAATGGATACCATATTTGTACTACGATAAATCCTATAAACATTTCGGATCTTTTTTTTTAATGTCTAGTTACACGATACTTGATCATTTCTGAATCTTTCTTCAAAAACCATACATCTACTCTTGAAGATTATTACTTCTAAAATAATAGTGGACTTATTAAAATGAATTTAATTATTTTTTTTTTTTCGTCTTGCATTTGTCGAGTTTAAGATTTCATAAAAGTGGCTCTATTACATTAACTGGAAAATCTCCGATCACTAAGGCGATGTGATTTAAACTTTGTATAACGACACTTCTCTCGAGTAATTCGCATTGCCAACAAATAAAATCAGTGAAATTGATCTGCTGTAAACTTTCTGCATTCAGTTTAATAAACTAGTCATGCTAGAAAACGCTTTGCAAGACATTGGCGTACTAAAGTTAAGAAATATTAACTTTTGGCTTGAATTTAACATTTTTCTTATCGTGTATATGTATCGTGTCATCGTTGACTGATTTTTAATCATTGGAATGCGGTTAATCTGAAAATCTGTCTATCCGAATATATATTAAAGCATTTACTGCGGAGCAAGTTAAGTTCGATAAATAAAATTCGATGCTCAGATTTAACATGTATAGCTTAGACACTTATCAAATTTTCAGCTAATTCCAACGAGAGACTGACTATATCGATCTGTACTGTCAGAAAAATATAAACACGATAACTCAATATTAAATATGTTATTTTGTAACTACAAGAATAGTTTTGTGACTGATTTTTGTTTTAATCGATTGCTAAAAACGTGTCTAAACACCAATTCAGTTTTGGGATACTTTTAACAACATACAAGGAATTAGTTTCAAATATCACATGATTGCTTCAGTAAAAATGTTTAGTCCTGGACAAAAACTAATATTTAATAATTGATATAAACCAGTGTCATGTCAAATATTTTCTGCCTTACCTGAGGTCCCCAATTTTTTTTTTTTTTTTTTTTTTTTTTTTTGCTTAGGGTCAGAAAATAACACCTTTATTAGAGAATATGCGAGAACGTTTTGAAGAGACCACTCGCATTGGATGTTTTTGTATATTAAGAGAAAAGCACTTTAATAAGTAGCTGTATTTATTTAATGCTTATTCTCTGCACCCTGATTTAATGAATGGCAAGACATGTTTCTTTTTTAGCTGAAAGTTTTTTTTTCTTTTTTAGCTACTGACACTGATAGGAAAGAATGCACTTTATTGTGAATCAGATATGACTAAGAAACTTTTAATTTTTGTATAAAAATATTGAATCGCATAATTTCATAACTACGCTGTCCTAATTTGAAGTTTTCGAAATTAGTCACCCAATTATCGTATTCGGACATGCTGTCAATAATCTCGAAATAAACACAAAAGAAGTCATATTTCTGTATAGCTTTCAGCAAGATACAAATCTTTTCGAGAAAGATTTCAGATACTTGGGCTGTTCTTTTGTAAATCTAAGTTTTCATTTATAATCTGATATACTTTTAAGAAAACTGTAGAAATGTTTTAAGCTAAAAATTCATCCTCTATTATGGTTTTTGATCCTGATTAACAAAGGATGACTACATCAGACTTATTTCAGATGAATGATTTCATAGTTGCCATTGAATGGATGATTTTACATCATAATGCAGTCATGACGATTTGTAATGACTGAATACTGTTACTGATCCAAGTTCATATTAAGATGCATTAATGCTTTTTTTTTTACTAAGGCATTTGCTCTAGCCAATTTCATTATTAAATTTATATTATTCTTCAAACCATTTCAGGAACATCTTTATACAAAATATTCCCTTTTGCAAATTTCTTTATGAATGATCTGGAATTTTTCCCATTTTGAATTTTAAAGTTCAGTGGGTTACTCGGAATCGCAGATTTTAGCCGAGAAAATAGCACCTGACTACGCATCCCTCTTCTGAATTTCGAACAACCTTTATGCCCCAGTTGCCATCAAATCATAAATATTGCCATTCGACAGAACTGTAACTGTTCCAAGGCAGGTGCTAAATGTTCTTGACACGCTGCCAGTCGTTGAAAAAAATTGTCTCTTGAACCATTTTCTGAAGATCACGTTAAGTAAACTCTGCCAAGTTATAAAAATTCTTTTACTACACCATGGTATCCTTCCAAGAACTATATCATCATACGGCCAGACGGTTCTAAATCCACAAAACGAGATTTTTTTCCCCTCATTCTTGTTCTTTTTGTGTTTTGAGAGACGCAGAAAACCTCCCACGCCGATCACGTGAACAACTGACGTCATAATCGACGTCTTCAAGGTTTGTAAAAATAAACTTTTACGCAACAGTCTCCCCCCCCCCCTAAATGCCTATTTCCCCTTAAATATCATGCGTTGAAAAAGATAGTACGCTTGTTGTTTCAGCAAAATATCTGTCAGGTTGCACTGGTGGAGAGCTCAGGTTAAACGATTCCTCAAAAATACTTCAGCTCACAGTCAAGATTTCCGAGAGCTGAAATATTTTTGAGGGTGAGTAACTGGAAATATTCGGTATGATAAATGAGTGTGAAATATTTTCATAACACTGGATTCTTTGAATTTTGGAGGTTTTCTGAATTGTTATGCAATCAATCAGTGTTTTAAAATGGAAGTTAATAACCAACAGCTCCTATTTTTGCTATAGTGCAATTATTAGTTTTTAAAAATATGATGCCCACAGAGCTTCAATAAGGCTGGTGCATACGGGCAGTTGCCTTGGGCACCCACATCAGAGGAGGACCCCCAAATCGTATAGAAAGTATATTTTAATTTTCCTTATTTTATGAATTTTTATAGCAAAATATCAGTACAGTGTAAAATCATAGAGGGGGCCCCCAAAGGAGTTTTTTGCACCGGGCCCAAATGAAGGCAAGTTGGGCCCTGGATTCCCATTGATATATATAGCAATAATTTCCAATTTCTAAACATTAATAACCGAATCCTTATTTAAAGACAATTACATTTCAAATCTATGCGCCGGCCTTCCCTATGAAGGAGCCCAAGTGCGAAAAAGAAAAAAAAAACATTTGGTGCATTAAATATTTTGCAAAATACAAAATATTGTATTATTAATATTGTATGTTTATTTAATGTGCGATTTTGTTTTTGTTATTATTTCCTTCAGGAAAATTACAATGTTTTGCTATTTCTTTTTCGACGCTTTCGAATTTTATTTAAGCGTTTTGCATACATTCTTAACTGAAGACAATTCTTTATTAATTTTATTCTGCTGAAGTTTAGTTTAGTTGTATTAACGTCCCGTTTTGAACCAATACTAGGACTATTTTGGGACGGACCTAGTAATTTTCAACCGCGGTTAGATGACGAAAACGGCACCTGAGCTGGCACCCCCTCTCCAAACTTCCACACCACACCAGTGGGTGGATGTTTCGCCCCGAAGAATTTAACGTGCACCAGACCCGCTTGCACGGCGGTTCTTCGGTGGAATCGGGCCTCAAACCTGCAACCCTCCCGTTCCGAAGCAGAGACCTTACCAACATGCCACCGCGGCCATTTAATCTGCTGAAAGAGGGCTCAGTACTTATTATAGCTTGTTTAACATGGTCATGATTCGATCTAACAATATTAAACATTTTGTGGCATGAATTATCAAAATAATGTATGAAATTTAATTTAGTAGGTGAGATAATTGGCTGTGCGTTATGTTTATAAAATGTTGCACACTTGCCCTAAACTGTAATATGTATGTTAACTTCGTATATTTCAAAAAACATCGATTTATTTTAGTTAATTTTCGTCCTCTTTTCTTCGTACCTTATTATTACAATCCAGAATATTATTTTAGTTCTTGGTCGTGTTGGGGCCCCAGTGCCTATCTTCCGTCTCCCCCCCCCCCCAGATGGCCGGCCTTGTTTCTATGGCTGAAACTGCTCGCCTTCCATCATTTATTTCTTTCATTTACCTGATAGATAAACAGCCATGTATTCCTGAACTCTAAATCAGGTTTCAATTGACACATACCATTCATTAGCCAAATTACAATTAGAAAAATTATTATATGTACTAAAGTTCATAGTCCCATGTTCAATTGCTTGATATTGAAATACAACTGACTGCAATCAGAATACATACACTTGTTATGGGAAAAAAGGAAAATAGAAAACAGCCCTAAACGTTTGTTGTCCTGATTTGACAAAAAAAAATGGGCATTTTCTTAAAATCTGAATCTGTAAGTAGTTAACTCCTTATCTATGATTTAAGTTCCAATAGTTAAGACCAAAAACGTAAACAGGGTCTCGCTAACTTCGAGCCATTCCATAGTTTGGCAAATCGGATCTAAGTTGTATGCGCACGACTTATGAAGTATAAATACAATGTATAAGACACAACTGATTTAATTTTGTGGAATATTTAGTAGGTAATTACAACCTGATATAATAATTGCGGGAGATATTAAAAAGAATTATTATCAGTCTCTAAAATATAACATAAATCAAATGACATTTATTTGAAGTTCTGGCCCGATAATCATATTACGAGCTGTGACCGTGATATTTATATTTGACTCCATCTCAGAAAAGAGTTCTTGGGTTAAAGGTCTTAAAAATAGATTCCCATATGATCGCTGCGATAATGCGATCATTTTATTGAACTAAAGAAAAAAACTAATAATAAAAACTTTTAGTTCGATTATAAATAGTGAATTTAAAAAAATTTTTGAGCGGAAGTCAAAATTATTCATAAATTAAAACTAAACACATTCATAGTTCCTCACTTTCATGAACCATGAAATGTGCTTAATTTAAA